>CM076578.1:1654791866-1655075659 GCA_034641835.2 Pinus albicaulis | reverse complement strand
TCTTGAAGACTCCTTCTAGGCCTCATGCCTCTGTCCAAAATCCTCATTTGCTGTCCCATTTTATACTCAGAAAAATCTGCTGATTTCGTATAACAAACTGCTGAAGAAACCATCATTTTCTTCCCTTTTTTCTCCATATTATTCCTCTACTTTTCATAAGTTCTCCCTCCATTTATGAAAAATTCCCCTTTCATAGTTAAAAACTCACTTTTTAACTATTTTGGAACCCCCAAATCCATTTTAATCCTTGAAATTTCTCATAAAAAATCAAAGTTTTATTGCTATGGACCTAAGCCCCTTGGGCTAAGTCCTAAACCACTTCCCCCCACATGCCCATACGTTAAAACCAAACGCCAAAGCTTTTCGGCGCTAATCGAAATCGGAAACAACACAAATGGGTTGATCGGAAAGACCAGGCTCAATGGCCCGATTGCGATTGGCCCTTGTCTTTATACTCCCGGGCATATTATATTCCGTGAAAACCACCGGCCCCGTAATCGGGCGCCTTTTCCCTTTAACTTATATATTTTCCGCCCAATCCATTATAACTTGTTTTTATTGCAAAACTTTGGTTTTCATATGTTTAAAGGTTTTTTCTGCCGGTACGTAGGTCGAAGCAATCCTGACCGTTGATCTAGTCCTTCGATCCAACGGTCCGCGCACAATCGCATCGCAACTTTTCCCTGTTACGCAATCGCATGCCCATCTATGCGACCTCCGATTGCGATCCCTCTGATTCATTCCCCATCGTTGATCTGGTCCTCAGATCAACGGCCATCGCTCAATCGCAAGTTCCTAATCGCAAGTTTCAAATCGCATGCGTTTTTGTTTCATTCCCGATTGCGATGGCTCCGATTTAATCTGGGCCGTTCATTTCCTGCTGATCCAACGGTCATCGCTTGATCGCACTGGTCGCCCGATCGCTAATCGCAAGCCCTTTCCACTGTCCTCCGATTTAATCCTAGTCGTCCATCCTCCCGAAGATCCAACGGTCCTTATTCCCTCCGATCACAAGTCTTGCCCCCGTTTCGAAAACCCTCCGATTCATCTTCCGCTGTCGATCTGATCTGCAGATCAACGGCCTGCGCTCAATCGCAAAGTTTCAATCGCAGTGTTTCAATTGCATGTTTTTGAGTGACCTCCCCGATTGCGATCCTCCGATTAGATCTGGACCGTCCACGTGTCCAGATCAAACGGTCCAAAACCACTCCGCCCTATTTCTTCTCCCCGCTCTCATTTTCCTGTTTTGCGCCGATCTCCACCGTTAGATATTTTTATCCGACGGCTACGCTCCTCCCCCGCCATCTGAAGCAGTTTAAACCTATTTTTCGCAGGATTTCTTAATTGTTTTGTGTTTGATGCAGGTGTTCTAAATGGTTTTCCATTGTATAACGAAGAAATGCCAAGGGTTGGGAATGACGATTCTCATGCCCTCGTTTCATTACAGAGAAGCCATCCACAGGGCTCTATTCCATGTTTCGTCAGTACTCTATGAGTATTGATGCCGTAAAGCCCAGTGCGGGTCTGCACATCGACAAGACACTGTTTTAATTCAAACACAGTTAAAGAGTATAAGTGTGAAGACAGAACACAACAGATGAAGATTGAAGACAGTTTTTATGGGGATTACGGCTAAGACAGTTATCAAAAGCCTAATCCCCAATCTAAAACACAGTTTAAAGGAAAACCTAAAGTGTTTTATCAGACAGAAAGCCTCCACCGCCACATCTGAGGCAAATTGATTCCTCGGCTACCACCGAGCCACCTATTTCCTCAAAGCATTCAAATACAGGCTGAAGTTATTGAAGAAAATCTGATATTCGCCTCCAGCACAGCCAAGAAATTACTCCACACAGCGTACAGAGCCTCAAAGTCAAATAAAGCTACTGCTGAGCTTAATTCATAAATGTAAAACAGTTAATACAGTGTTCCACCTGTGAACTTCTTCATCGAGCCCCTCAAAAGGCCACGAAGTCTTGAACCTGTATTAATTATCCTGAGAGATCTTTTCTCAGATCACCTCCTCATTCTTCTATAAATACCTCAGAAGAAGATGAGAAATCGTTGGTTGCAGAACTTTGAAATACACTTGAGCTCGAGACTTCTATTTGTACATAGTGTTCACTGGCCCTTGAAGCTCTGTTTGTGCTAGAGTAGTTAGGTTGAATAGTGAAGATGATTCCTGAACTGAAACATTGGACTTGAAGATTGTAACTGGTTTGACATCAATATAAAAGTTGTTTCTTGGGATCCTGGTCTTTATCACTGGTGAAGTGCTTCTTTCTTTGTTAATCGTTTTCCTTCTATGTATGCCATATTGTTCATTTTCTCTCTGTAAAGAACAGTTTAAACAGGGTTAGGATTTTCTGTATAGCAGTAACCTTCTCTGGCTGAGAAATATTTATCTTAATGTTTTCTTCAGATTTGTTTATTTAAGAATGATTCAATACAGTTTAAACAGTTAGGAATGTTGGCGTTCCCTCGTCCTTTTGTTTGCTCAAACATTGTTCTCGAATGTTATTTCCATTATTTGCTATTAAAGTTAGACTAGAGAAGATATGGTTTGCCCTGATTCCTAGATTCTTTTCTCCAAAGGCAGATTCAGAAAGTTTCCCTTGGTGTTGACTGAAAGCAGACTAGGTTTAAAAGTACTTTATCTGATCTTAAGTTACACTCTGTTTTTCTTATGTGTTTTCATACTTTCTGAAGGTAATTATGTGGATTACTGGATTGTTTGTCAATTAAGTTGCTTTAATAAGAACTTGCCCAAGAAGTCTATGGTTAGCCCTGTCCTTGGTTGGTTTTAAAACAGTTACTTAAAAGGCTTTTCTTGTTTGGACTGACTATAAATCCTCTGAGAAATTATTATCAGTTTCCACCCCTCCAACATTTTAATGTTTCCATCTCATCATTTTAATCTCAATAATCTTGTGGTGTAGATAATGGCTTTTCTTGTTTGGACTGACTATAAATCCTCTGAGAAATTATTATCAGTTTCCACCCCTCCAACATTTTAATGTTTCCATTTCATCATTTTAATCTCAATAATCTTGTGGTGTAGATAACTTGCCCCTTGGATCACACTTGATGTTGTTGTTCAATTAAAGCCCAGATATGACTCCATAGCCCAATGGACTAAAAACCAGCGTTATATCTATCTGTTTGCCAAATCTGTTCTATTTGCTTGCAACTTCTCACTTTTGAAACTTTTTGCACTTAGGACTTTCCCCTCAAGTAACATTTCATGCTCAACTATCCAAAACAAAACAAAACCCTTGGCCTTCATAACTAGCCTAATATCATTACCTTAAGCTTTTCAAAGACAATATCCATCTTTGCACATATTGGAGAGATCCCTCTCTGGATTCAGGAGGGCTAGATCCTAGAATCCCAAAGTTTGGTTGAAATGATGTTAACTCTGTGATTGGACTCTCCCAATCTTGCTAATAAATTACAGAGACCTAACATGACCTTTCTTCGTATGCACAAAGTGTACTTGATCAACATTTAAACTTTGCCTAATGAACTCCAAAGCGAATAATATCATAGGCACAAAAACAGGAAGCCTGTAAGGCTCTACACTAGTTCCATAAAATCTAATCTCATAATGTTCTTCAAAGACAAACCAATCACCAAACTTACAACTTGTCCCCAACTTCAAGAACTCTTGAGCTTTTGGCAGAAAGCAAGGGGGAGTAATTCCATTCAAAATTTTATATGAAGTAGACATGAAATTACTAGCAAAATCAAATAAACCCCTCATTCTGCTCTTTCCTTACTATGTCTGTCCAAAAAACCACTGACTGCCTTTTCTTATTCATATCCATTATATTTAATCCCAGGTGCATAAATTCTTCTACATTTTGATATAAGAAGAGGTAAATAACAAGAGAAGGAAACCTGGATGAACATGTCAGTGATAGGCTTATGAGCTGAGAGTTGACAGCTTCTTGCCAATAAGATGGAATATCCAGCACCTCTCCTGGCTTCATCATCATGGCGAACATTCCCATAACTGATTTGTCCACTATACTATCATCATATTTTCCCAAAATCTTTGCAATGCACTTCATCACTGGTCTGACTTCTATATCAAAAACCTCCATGGGGAAATATTTATTATCAGGTGCAAACTATTGTGTATTTGGCTTCAGAAAAGAGATGAATTGGTTGTACTCCTGACCTACAAGACTATCATAATGTGCCATCAATGAATCTTCAGTAAATTGAACATATGACTCTGACTCGGGGTAACACAGAGCATGACGAATTAATTGGGTTGAAACCTGCAGAACATTTTCACCTTGTTAATTCCTTACAAAACACTTCCTTGGGTACATAACAGACACTAGAAAATACACGAATTCGAGGAAAAAATGCATTCTTGGAATACATGCTGACAATACAACAGTTTTGACCATGGCGGTATAAATTGGAGAGGCCTTATCGTTTAAGCAGACTTGATGATAAAACGAAACATGGTCAGGGGAACAAATAGTATCCTGGATATCCCTCTCAGTGTCCATGAGAGGGATGTGACTGGAATAACCTGACAGGGATGGGCGCTTAGCCATAATTCAACTTAGGATAGCAGATAATTGACAGGGTGACAGATAGCTAAGAAAAACACAGCGCAAACAAACTTTCAAACACAAACTAACAAAAATAACCTCAGAAAAATGAGAATCCTTCTTAAATAGGTGGCGCAGGGGTTAAAATTAAATGTTGATAAGACGCACCAAAAGACCGTTAGGAAAACCCGACGTGGACTACAACTGTCACCAATTTGGTTGCATATGTCACTGCGAAAGGCCTCGAGGTACAGAGAACTCATTTGGCTTATGCCCCTGCAGTGAATCTCGACCGTTGATCTGGATTGCCCCCGCAGTCAACTGGGTCAATTGTAGAGGCACTCTCCTCATTAACCCATGCGCTGAAAGTGCCTGCAGGTTGAGCCTTTTACTCATCGTTTGATAAATCATCAAATCCTGCTCCATAAGATGCTCGATATTTAGTCTGTGAACTGGGACCCACTTCCATAAAGACTTAAAGTATTTAAACTTTAATATAACGAGCAGATAAATTTTTATGCTAAAGTATATAAAACTTGATACTTTAACATATCTTTTGATAATTTTCTATTTTTTTGTATTTTTGAAAATTAAAAATAAAGGATATTGTAAGTGAGCCACAACATCTGGCTCCACCTGGGGATAGTGTTTTTTGCCACGAAACACTAAGAACCGTAGATTAGTGCCTTCACTTCGGGCATGGAGTCAAATACTGTTTGATGAAAAATGTACAATGAAGGAAACCAAATATGTACAATGGTGAACCATCAAATTTCAATGCTGGAAATAATGTTTTAGATACTGCCCATTCATAGGCAGCTCTACTGTTTCTCCATTAAGATTTTCTAGCATAAAAGTGTTATTTGATTTGGCTTCAATAATCCTGTATGGGCCATACCAGAGAGGGTCAAACTTACCATGCCTTCCCTTTTCTTCTCTTCCGGTATCCCATCTTAATACCAAATCTCCAGTTTGGAAAGGAATCTCCTTTGCCTTCCTATAAAAAATGGACTTCATATTTTCTTGATAGGTGACCAAGTTTTCCCTGACTTTATTCTTGCTTTCACTCAATTCTATCACCTTATTCAGTCTTCCTATCAATGCATTAGGTTCTTCTTGTGCTTCTTGAAGAAAAGAAATTACTGGTCTTGCTAGCTGAGTGGGAAACAAATCTTGAGTACTATATACTAATTCATAAGGGGACTTACCAGTAGATCTTCTAGTAGTCATTCTTACTGCCCAGAGAGAAAATATCAACTTTGAATCCCAGTTCTTTTGATTCTCATTAATTGTTTTCTTCAAAATCTTAACCAATGTCTTGTTGGAAGATTAAGCTAGCCCATTCCCTTGAGGACGATATGTTGTAGAATGAGACAAAATGACATTATATGTTTGACAAAAATTAATGAATCTGACTGAATTGAATACTTGAGCATTGTCTGTTACAATCTTCATTGGACATCCAAACTTGTTGAAGATGTTCTCTTCCAGAAACTTCATTACTACTAGATCATTTGCTTTTCTGGTAGGTATTGCCTCCACCCATTTTGTAAAATAATCAGTGGCAGTCATAATCCACTTGAACTGCCCACTTGATGGCGGATTAATTTCTCCAATGAAATCCAATCCCCATTGTCTAAAGGGTTCTTCAACAAATATAGGGAGAAGAGGTAGAGGAGCTAACCTTTTCTTTTCTGCAAACAACTGACATTTTTGGCAACTTCTAACCACTCTGTATACATCAACAAATAAGGAAGGCTAGTAAAAACCTGATTTGAGGATTTTATGAGTAGTAACTTTCCAGCTATAATGGCCCCCACACAAACATTCATGGTACTCTTTGATAACTTACATTGAATCTCCTTCTATCAAACACAACAACAAAACGCCAGCAGGATCCTTCCAATATAATTTAGCATGAATTATAACATAAGGTTGAGCTTTGAGTTTAAGAGCTCTATACTTTGTTCTATTTATTAAGGGAGGACAAGAGAAAAATCACAAATAGTGAATAATATCTTTATACCATTCAAAGCAAAGAAATTTGTACTTGATTGCTGACTTTGTGCTACTTTTACTTTTTTCATCAACAACTTCATCCAAGGGTGCAAGCAGATTATTTCCCAGAGCTTGAAAATTAGACTCTGTCAGTAATTTTGCCAAGCCCTGTCCTTTTACTAACTTAGTGGGCTTAATATCTAAATCATATTCTTGGATTTTAGCAATCCATTTTCCTCTTTTTCCTTCCACATAACTTTGAACTAACACATCTTTTACAGCTGAATTAGGTACATATGCTACTATTTGAAAATGAAGCACATAAGTCTTGAAGGCTTTCAATGATTTAACTAAAGCATATACTTGTTTCTCCAAGATATTGTATTTGAGTTCTGCATCTCTGAGAACTTTACTGAAAAATGCTACAGGGTGCTCTTTTCCCTCTTTGTTCTTCTACAACAACACAACAACAATGGTAGAAGGTGATGCAAATAAAAAGGTTTGGAAAGGCTTTTGATAATCTGGGCTGATCAAAACTGGAGCTTCTTAAAGAGCCTCTTTAATCCTGGAAAAGGATTCTCTTGCATCTTTATCCCATTTCACTTCAGCATTTTTCTTCAGCATATCTATTATGTTTTTGACAATCTCAGCATAATTTAGGACAAATCTTCTCAGAAAATTAATTTTCCCTAGAAATATTTGGATATCTTTCTTACTTCTAGGCAATGGGATCGTTTGTATAGCCTCAACTCTTGTTGGATCAATTTTCACCCCTTGATTTGAAACTATATGTCCCAACAACTTACCTTCCTCCAAAGCAAACAAATATTTCTTAGGATTCAATGATAACCCAAACTTCTTGCATTTCAGGAAAGCCTTCTGCAGATGCTCCAAGTGCTCATCCTCAAAACCTGAAAAAATAGTCACATCATCCAAATATATGACTACAAATTTGTCACCCACAAATGCTATATCCATTTCCCTTTGAAAATTAGCCCATGCGTTCATGGGACCGAATGGCATCCTGACATACATGAATGTTCCCCAAGGTGTGGTAAAAGTTGTTTTCTTCTGATCTTCCTTTTCAACAGCTACTTGGTTGTACCCAGAGAAACCATCAACCATGGATAACCTATGAGCTCCAGTCACTTTCTGTAGAACATAATCCATCTTTGGCAAAAGACAATTGTCTTTTAAAGAAGCTCTATTAAAGTTCCCGAAATCAACACATAATCTTATCTCTCCATTCTTCTTCCTCACAGGAACCATATTAGAAACCTAGTCTGAGTATCTAAGTGGGACAATGATTTTTGCTTGCAGCAATTTCTTCACTTCTTTTTCAATTGGGGCAAGTAACAGTGGATTAATCTGCCTGAGCTTCTGCTTGTGAGGCTTAACCCCATCTTTTAATGGTATTTTATGTTGAATAATATCTAAATCACATGTCTTTAAATATTCATAGGACCATGCAAACACATCCATATACTTCTTGAAAAGATCAACATACCTTTCTTTATAATCCTTATGAACTCCTTTGAACAACTTAACCATCTTGGGGTCCTACTGAGTTCCTAAATTACAGTCTTCCATTTCGCCCTCATGAGATACTTTCTTCTGGTTCACTGCTACATCATTTGCATCAAATAGTCTTTCAAGAGGAACCAACCTCTGGGCAATGTATTATCTTTCAAATGAATTATCTTCTGATCACCTATTGACTGCTTCAGGTTTTTCAGGACATCATTCTGATCAGTTTGTTCACTTTCTTGATCTATTTCATTGTCTTCAAAATTTCCAATCATCATTAGGAAATGATTGATCTGCTCATCATCCTCAAAAACCTGCCAATGCTTTACATTATCAGGAATCGAAGGTCTATGCCTCAACTCAATATCATATCTCAGTCTTGGATTAATGGGTGGCTTAAATGTACTGGTTGCAACTGCCAGTGAATCTGCCATTCTGTTTTCTTCTCTTGGAATAAATTGAATATTCAACGCTTCAAAATAATTTTCAATCAGGTCCCACACTTCATTTCTATAAGATCTCAATCTGGGATGTTTGGTTTGACACAAATTCTTAATCTGTCTTATAATCAACTCAGAATCACCAAAAATGGAAATACATTGAATTTTCATTTGTTTAGCGGTTTGAAGACTCAAAATAAATGCTTCACACTTAGCTACATTATTAGTTGATTCAAATTAAAGCTTAAAAGAAAAAGGTAAAAGATTACCTTCTGGATATATGAATAAAAACCTAGCTCCTGTGCCATCCTTTGAGTAGGCACCATCAAAATAACACTTCCAAATTTTATTTGAATTCAGCGCCTTATGTACAATTGCTGAGGAGAGCTATTTCTATGGGTCTTTAGCAAATTCTGCATCTTCATGCAACATAAAACAAGAGAGATCCTCCTTCTCTTGACCAGAGGTAGGGGAATTTCCTGCATCTTTCTGTGTGGTAGTCTTTACAAATCTTGTTTCTCTATATAACCTCATTTCTTCCCCATTAAACACAGGAATGATAGCATACGTGAAGTCCAGCTTTAAAAAACCTCCAAGCTTTGCTCCCCAAGATCTGGACAAGATCATACCAAATCTGGCTGGAATATTTGCAACTTCTACATCCATCATAATACTCTTCGCTGGAATTTGGGCTAGAGAAACCACCATTTCTTTGATAAGCCCAACGCACTTCACCCTTTTTGAGTCAAATGAATAAAGGTCTCTATAGGGCTTAGTGATTTGTAAATTTAATTCTTTCATCACAGATAATGGCATAAGATTATGTGATGCACCAAAATCTAACATACAATTATGCATAATGAAATCATGAAGAAGCACTGATATATAAAAAGGAGGAACAGAAGAATCTACCTCTTCCACGTGTGGACCAAAAGTGACCACTAGTTTTTCTTCTTGTAAATTCATAGTATCACCAATATCATCAGACTGAGAAAGATTAATAAATTCTGCAATTTCCTTCTTGTAACCAGGTGCTTTAGCCAACTCAAGCAAGGGTACTTGAATTTTGATTTTTTCTAATTATTTGGACAAACTAAAAGCTTGATTATGTTTAATAATCTTCTCAGTTTCTTCTTGATTCTTGTTAGAATTAGCATTTTTCTCAGGTACAGTAACAATCTTCTCCAAAATATTAGAATCAATAGACTTATTATGGGAAACCTCAACTTGTTTTTCATTTGCATTCATTGAATTCATAGGTTGTTTTCCCTTATCTAATTGTTTTATTGAGTTCTTTGGTTGTGGAGTCGCCATTGGAGAAGGGACTGACTCTAGCTCTTTTTCTTCATCATCTTGAGTTCTTAATCTCTTTTTTGAACTTAAGTCATACTTCTTATGCAGTTCTGCTTGCATAAAATCAGTGAATTATTTACAATAATCATCCATTTCTTCCTAATCAAATGACACATCAACTTTTGTGCATTCTTCTTCACATTTCTCTTCTTCCTCATCATCTTCCATATAAACAGCAGATATTTGATCTTCATCCTCTTTCTGATCATCCTCAACAGACTGTGAAGGTGCTGCTTCTATATATAAGGGTGCTTGAACTTGATCTTGATCTCTCCTTTCCCTCTGCAAAATTTGCAAGGGATGCTTTCTGAACTGTGAATTGAAAACCCCTTTGTTTTGCTATGCAGGCTTCTTATTGTCTAATTCCATCTTCACTAATTTATTTGGCAAATTCTTGATGACCCTAGTCATGTCATCAATCCTTTGATCCTGTGATGACTCTTCTTTAGCCTTACCTTTATCTTGAACTATCTGCTTTTCCTGTGCTTTTCCAGCAGCAATCATGTTTGCTTCAATCTCTAAAGCATCTGCTTGAATTTTTTCAAGAGTAGCAGATCTTCTCTCTCTCTCAAAGTAAAACTAAAATCTGATACAAATGCTCCAGCAAAAACAACTCTTGCTCCAATAGGAGGGGGTTTCATTTATGCGGGCAAACTATTATACAATTTTTGTTAAATATTTTAATGAAATCATTCATGCTTTCATTAGACTTTTTCTCAATAGCATTAAACTCTGTTAATGAATAACCATGATCTCTCTTTTCACCCCATCTTTGGATGAATTGCCTTTCTAATTCGTCCCAATCATTAATTGAGCCATTTGGTAATACTTTAAACCATTTTTTTGCCTCTCCATTCAGAGACTGTACAAAAAGTCTCATTACTACATCAAGATGTTCAACATTTTAATTTTCAACAAAAGTGCAAAACAAAGGCAAGTGTTGTTTTGCAGTTATTTCATCTTCACCAGTAAATCTAGGAAGCAATTTAAGGTACTCCCGAGGCATTGCATTCATTGGTTGTGGAAGATTTAATGGTGCGTATTTATTCATCAAGAAAGCAAGAACAAGGGCTTCCATGTTTATGCCTTGATTAATTGCTCCTTTAGTAGGTGGGGTTTATATACCAGTTGTAGATGTGGATGGATGAGGTGAAATAACTGATATGGGAAGGGGTTGATGAACAATAGCAGAAGAACTGGCAACTGTATTAGGCTGAGTTTCTATAAATGTAAATGAAACAGACTCAAAAGATTGTTCTTCTAACTTTGGTTCTTGGAAATGAATAGGCGGGGACAAGGATTCTTGTTTCGAGAAAATGAGTTTCTGGGAAATGTCCTTGGATGAAAGGGTTTGGGAATTGCTGCCTGGTGCAGGCAGTGTAGCATCAGGTGTAGAAAGCGTTCTTGATTTATGGCCTTTTTTAGAAACCAACTTTTCAGGATCTAAAATAATAGGAGCTTTCTACTAAGAGGTATCTAACCTCATATGTGGCCTTTTATACGCCAAAATTATGAAATAAAGATACAGCTTGATATTTCCTCCTCTCTGAACAACCAGAGGAAATATGAACAAAACCCAGGGAAAGAACTTCACTTCTTCGGTCCCCGGCAACAGCGCAAAAAAATGTTGTACCTTAAGAGACAATCCCTTGGCTGTGGTAAGGAATCAATGGTTAAGACATTTATATAAATGTGTCACAGAAAGATTGGTCTTTGTTTAATCACCTTCATATATTTATCATTAAACCCTCAAAGATCAAACACAATGAATGTCCCACAATGCTTTTATTTGTTGATATAGAATGGAATGATTAGAAGAACATGAAGGAAAGAAGCCCAAATTGATATGTTGATGTACAAAATATATCACCTCAAACTTCAGAAGAATTATAAGACTATTTTATCAAATAATTTATCAAATTGGTTCCCTGCTTCCTTAAGCTCAATCAACTTCTTTTCTGTAGACTTCCTGCAATAATTTTTGACAATCATCTTATTAATTTCCACAGCATATAAAATCATGTCTTTAATTTCATTTTCTTCCAACTCCTGAGCTGTTTTGGAATCAATGAAATTAATGAACTTTCTTGCCCAAATGGCCCTATTAATTGTCTTCTGCTTGTCTCTCGTGACTTGTTCTTCAAACTCCTTGATAATACTTTTTTCTTTTGCAACAACAGTCAGAAAATCCCAGATTGTTTTCATTTCTACAATAATATCATTCTAGATGATATCCTTAGCCTGTATTAAGGATATATTTCCCTTCAAATTTTCTTTAAGACTTTTAATCTCAGCATCAACAGTTTGGCAGTCCATTTTGTATTTACTGACTTTTCCCTCTGTGGCTTGTATGATCTTTATTGTTGTTTCTAAATCAGCTTGTGCCCTTTTTCAATCTCTCTCTGCCATCTGCAATTCAGTGGTTAATTGAGATATTTGTGCTAATGGATCTTCATTACATGATGGAAAAAAAAAAGTGCAATTAAGAGATTCAATATGATTTTGCATTGGCAATGCAGTTTGCTTTAATTTAGTGATTTCTTCTTCCTTTTGCAAGAGCTGCTGAAGAAGTTTTTCTTTCTCATTTTCTATCTCTACAGCCTCTGCTGCCATGGAATGTTCTCCTGTAGGCAATTTCAATTTTTTCTTCAGTACACAGATTTATGATTCAACACTTTGCAGAAGCTTTTGTACAACAAACTTGTCATTGGGATCTACTCCAATCTTCACTATAATATTTTTGAGTTCCTCATTCTGGATTGTCAAAGCCTTAGAATTGGCTTTCTCTAACTTCAGTTGCTTGATCACTTTTCCAAGCATATTTTCAGCCTTCAGTGCCATTGCATTAGTTTTGGTTAGGTCATTCACAATCAATTGACCTGTTTGTATATGTAAATTTACTTTGTCAATCAATGGAATTTTCTTCACATCTACATTTAGATTCACAGTATTAAAATTATTGGATGAACCAATAGACATATCAAAGGGATGTGAAAGGGCAATCTTGAATTGATCCTTTTCAAGATCCATTGTAGTTAGAAGTCTCGTTTGATCTGGGGCTATCTGGTACTTAGCTTGAGCCTCCATGCTTGCCTTCATCTTCTGATTTCTTTCTGCAATCTGGGAAAACATTTGTTTGATTAAGGGCACTTGTTCTTGAGTGCTTTCATGTCTCCTGGGTGAAGCAGGAACATTTTGCTCATCTCCCAATTGTAATGAGAAACCAAGTTGAGCATCTACAAAATCTTCATTGAACTTTGTTCTCTTCTTAATCCTCTGTTCTTCATCCTCTGAATCAATCACTATCTATTTACCTCTCTTATTTGACTTCTCTGATATGATAGAAGTCTGAACATTTGAGCTCACTGAACCTACAACACCTTTACTTGCCATTTTTTCTATATCAGGTCTGCTCTCATGAATGAATGTTGAATACCCATTTTCAATTCTCCTATTAGAAATCACATTGTGAGGGTCATAAGCCCACTTCCCTCCTAAAAGTAGGTGCATTTCATCTAACATCTTAGTGACTTCATCAATTGTTTGTCTCATATTAACTTTAAAAGGACCAACAGTCATTGGTAATTTAAACATATGACCTTTCTTCGTAGGCACAAAGTGTACTTGATCAACATTTAAACTTTACCTAATGAACTCCAAAGCGAATAATCTCATAGGCACAAAAATAGGAAACCTGTAAGGCTCTACACTAGCTCCATAAAGTCTAATCTCATAATGTTCTTCAAAGACAAACCAATCACCAAACTTACAACTTGTCTCCAACTGCAAGAACTCTTGAGCTTTTGGCAGAAAGCAAGGGGGAGTAATTCCATTCAAAATTTTATATGCAGTAGACATGAAATGACTATCAAAATCAAATAAACCACCCTCATCTGCTCTTTCCTCACTATGTTTTTCCAAAAAGTCGTTGACTGTCTTTTCTTATTCATATCCATTATATTTAATCTCAGATGCATGGATTCTTCTACATTTTGATGTAAGAAGAGGTAAATAACAAGAGAAGGAAACCTAAATGAACCTGTCAGTGATAGGCTCATGAGTTGAGAGTTGTTAGCTTCTTGCCAATAAGATGGAATATCCAGCACCACTCCCGGCTTCATCATCATGGCGAACATTCCCATAACTTATTTGTCCATTGTACTATCATCATATTTTCCCAAAATTTTTGTAATGCACTTCAGCACTGGTCTGACTTCTATATCAAAAACCTCCATGTGGAAATCTTTATTATCAGGTGCAAACTGTTGTGTATTTGGCTTCAGAAAAGAGATGAATTGGTTATACTCCTGACCTGCAAGACTATCATAATGTGCCATCAATGAATCTTCAGTAAATTGAACATATGACTTTGACTCAGGGTAACACAAAGCATGACGAATTAATTGGCCTGAAACCTGCAGAACATTTTCACCTTGACAATTCATTACAAAACACTTCCTTGGGTACATAACAGACACTAGCCAATACATGAATTCGGGGAAAAGATGCATTCTTGGAATACATGCTGACAATACACCAGTTTTGACCATGGCGGTATAAATTGGAGAGGCCTTATCGTTTAAGCAGACTTGATGATAAAACGAAACATGGTCAAGGGAACAAATAGTATCCTGGATATCCCTCTCAGTGTCCATGAGAGGGATGTGACTAGAAGAACTTGACAGGGATGAGCGCTTAGCCATAATTCAACTTAGGATAGCAGATAATTGACAAGATGATAGATAGCTGAGAAGAACACAACGCATACAAAATTTCAAACACAAACTAACAAAAATAACCTCAGAAAAATGAGAATCCTTCTTAAATAGGTGGTGCAGGCTTTAAAATTAAATGTTGATAAGATGCGCCAAAAGGCCGTTAGGAAAACCCGACGTGGACTACAACTGTCACCAACTTAGCTGCATACATCATTGCGGGAGGCCTCGAGGTACGGAGAACTCATTTGGCTTATGCCCCCGTAGTGAATCTCGACCGTTGATCTGGATTGCCCCTACAGTCAACAGGGTCAACTGCGGAGGCTCTCTCCTCGTTAACCCATGCATTGAAAGTGCCCGTAGGTTGAGCCTTTTACTCATCGTTTGATAAATCATCAAATCCCGCTCCATAAGATGCTCGATATTTAGTCTATGAACTGGGACCCACTTCCATAAAGACTTAAAGTATTTAAACTTTAAACTTTAATATAACGAGCATATACATTTTTATGCTAAAGAATATAAAGCTTGATACTTTAACATATCTTTTGATAATTTTCTAATTTTTTGTATTTTTGGAAATTAAAAATAAAGGATATTGCGAATGAGCCACAACAAGTCCTATAGAGGTTTCAGACCTCTGGGTTGAATCTGTCAGTCGGGAATGATGTCTTTGTGACTAACCCACTACTATTTTGAAATAAAGAAGACAACAAAGCAAGTTACGACGAGATGATGCACGATGTTTGGATTGCACAGGTGGATGGAGTTCTCCCTAGTTGAGAGGGAGTGTTAATTTTGGACAACTAGGTCCAAACTCCATGTTCTGATGCTTAGATGAAGATGCCAATATTTTTATTGGACTCCTCTTTCAGAGAGGTGTAAGATCGATCTAAAGGTCATATTAACGTGATGAGCAGAACATTTATTTTGAATTTATTCAAAATATGTGCAGGCCGGCCTTAAGGTTTTGTCCCCCTACAATTGTGTCACACACACCCTCATTGATGGATGTATATTGGTCAATGTTGGAGGAAATTTTCACTCACCTTATCCTCACACATTTCTCTCTCCTCATCTGATTGGTTCGATGACCTTGGAGGCTCTTCTCTCCATTCGTGGGAAAATTTCAGCAGCTACACATTTCTGTTTTCGGCCTAGGGTTTCTGCAGCAGTGTTGACTAGCATTGACTTTGGTCAACGCAAGGTCAAACAAACTTGAAACTCTCCCAGAATTTCGATTTTCCAAATCCGCATTTTTTGGCACTATTCCCGAGACTAGACGTTGACTTTGAATTGGTTGCATTGACCTAGTTGCTGCTGCTATTTGCATTGACCGACAACGTTGACTTTTGGTTGACTTTTGGGTTGACCGTTTTGGCTGTCCTAGAGGGCTGTGTGACATTTCTGGTTGGCTGATCATATTGAGACTTTGTTGGTTGAATCATCCTGCTGACCACTGTAATGCACCATCACACTTATATATTTTGGCTTGTCTTCTATTGATATACTGGTATGTTCTATCAGCATTTTATTTTTTTGTTTATGTGATTGTTGTTTGATATTGGGATAAAAGGTAAAGTTGCATCAAGCATAAAACATCTACAAAAATTTAAAAAGTTTCTGTGTTGGACGAGTCTGTTCCTGAACTGACTATCTTTTGATTTTTGGATTCAGAAGGACTAGCCTCAATCTTCTAGCCTAAGCTAGGCATGGGCTCAAGTGGAGGCAACGAGGAATCGATAAGAATCTGTGAGGATCATCCCTCCCCAGTCGAAGATGCCAAAGCCTCAAACTGATTTGAGGCCAATATTCCTTCCATCTCAGCCCCTCCCAC
Organism: Pinus albicaulis; assembly: GCA_034641835.2. Classification (NCBI taxonomy): domain Eukaryota; kingdom Viridiplantae; phylum Streptophyta; class Pinopsida; order Pinales; family Pinaceae; genus Pinus; species Pinus albicaulis. The sequence goes on along the minus strand of CM076578.1, from coordinate 1,655,059,218 downwards.
ATTAGCCGACCTTGGGGGGGATTGTCGGATGTTGTCCTCCAGGTAGTGAGGACTGCCGAACTCCCGCGTTTACCTCAAGATATGGTTTTGAGTTTCCTTTTTTCCTCTTGATTTGCTTCCATAATTCATTTGTCTCCCTAGAAAGAGACTCACGATGCTCCTGATATTTCTTGCAGTTCTTGGCAAAATGACCATACTCATGGCATACTTTACATTTAAAGGGAAGCTAGTCATAGTCCACTTCTTTCTCATGGGTCCAACTATCCATACAGAGATTAACAGCCCCCGACAGGCCTTTTTCCAAGTCTACTTCAACACAGATTCTTGCGCAAGAGAAGGGAGCATCCTGTGGCTTTGAGAAATCAATTTATTTTCCCAAGGAGTTTCCTATCAACCTGAAGGTAAAATCGTCCCAACAATGCAAAGGAAGGTAATGTAGCTTGACCTAGACAGGGACCGAGGTGGGAACCTCATATTCAAGGTTAAAACTTAGGCTCCATCTATCCAGATATAAACCTTAAGAGCCCATAAAGTAAGGGCCCCTTTGGAAAACCACTGGGGCTTCACTCAATCAACCTCTGACATAACACGTGTGTTCATGGCATACTAAACAATACCCTTAATTTGACTACATATTGGAAAACACCTCTAAAAATCACATTATTTAACCCCTTACCAATACAAACCCAATACACATTCCCAATTAAAAAATCCCCTACTTTCACTAGATATTGTAGGTATCCTGGATAAGTGGGAAGCGGGAAGTGGGAGTGGAAGCAGGTGCGAAGAGTGACATTTTCAAAAGCTCCCAGGTTAGGAGTGATTTTGGGAGTGAATTTTATATAATATATATTTTGATGCATATATGTCAACAAAAGCATGTAGAATGATAAATTTGTGATAAAAAAAAAAAAAAAAACATGTATTAAACCATATAACATCATTCATCTAGTAGTTATAATGTTCATCAACCACAGGTCAAAAAATTACAAGTTCTCATTTATATAGCATGTAATGGTGATTATAACCAAAACATCATTGAGTGCAATCCATCTTTGAACCAAAAATACATCAACAAATAGACTCTGGATGACCTCTAGCATAAAAAAAATCATGCTATAAAAAATACCTACATATCTTCAAAATCACTATCTATCTTGGGATCTTTGTCATTAATTTTACCCTCTACGCATTAACATAAGATAGAAAAAATGTAGCATGTCAAGTCAAGATTTTGTTTGTGTGACGGGTACATGTTTAGTAAGGTCATGATAGAGGAGTTTGACAACCAATGTCACTGACATCAAGTTACACAAAGGGCTTGGTTCTCTTGATTAAATACGAGTTCCATACCCTAGTACGTGAAAAAATCCAATGGATACATTGCAATCCCCCCAATCCTGAAATCCTAAAAATTAATAAGTCTATTGGATTTTGAGTGACATCTAAAATCTACTTTCTCCATATGAAATATAATGAGGTTGGAACCACTGTCAAACATCCCGAGTCATTTCACAGTAATGTTACAAATTTAAGTAAAGGGATGAAAATGAAAGATAAATGAGAATGTCACTTTTACTTTAATAATTTAACATTAACATGATTTGTATGTCAATACTAAGGCCGTAAGTTTGAATAGTAGGCTGTTATGGACCTAATATTACTATAGTTTTTTCTTTCTCCCTGTCAATACTAAGGTCGTAGGTTTGAATATTAGGCTATTATGGACCTAATATTACCATAGTATTTTCTTTCTCCCTCCCACAATACTCCTGAACCTCTATTTCTCTAGCCCACTTATTTTTTGCCTCCGTGTGGCCAATGCATTGTATAAACAATACCTTATAATGCACATATTTCTATACTAACATATAAAAACCCTTTACCCCCCTATTATATTCTCAATATATTATTTCATTTTTTTCTCATTTTTTATGCCCCAATATGAAGGCACGTGATATGGTATTGCTTCGTCAGTGAAGCCCTCGTGCAGAAAACTAAATCTCGATCCTTTCTATTGTCAAAATAGAAGTTGAAAAATCCTTTCCCACAGAAGGTGGAGATAACTTCTCCAGAGGTCAGAGGTTTCCATTTCTTTTTGATCCATCTTTTGACCGTCCGCGGCGAAGGCCATAAACACATACACTGACCTATGAGACCACGATCATCCAACTGAAGCGCTCTTGAATGCGCTCGAGGGGCACTTATAACTATGTTCGAGATTGCTTTAGCCTGTTTACCAAACTTTGACTGACTCTGCTTATAAAATTTGGGGGCATAAGCCACAAGATAGTCAAAGGCCACAACCTACGCCTGTCAAGGCATCACATTTGCCTGCACCCCCAGAGAGCCGTCCGCCTGCAAGGGGATGCCCTGGGCCCGCGCCGCCATAAGAAATGACACATCTCGCAGGGAAAAACAACAGATACTAGGAGGGCAGGCGAGGGGAGCAATGATAAGATTTCGATGAGCTGTGAAACTCTTTGACCTAAACTTGCGAAGGGACAGGGAGCCCTGAGCAATGGGGTGCCTCAACAGGAGGCCAAGGAGACCACCCGCGACTGATCCACTGTCCACTCCGCACTAGAGATGCATGCACGTTTCGCCGTTTATGGCTTACGTTAATGTGATTTTTTTTTTTTGTGAAAAAAATATTTCCGTTGTATACTTGTAGTTTTTAATTAGCTACAAAACATAAAACCACTTAACATATATGATCTCATATTTGAATAAATAAACTTGACAAACTAAATGGAATATATTTTGTTTTCGCAAAAACAATGATATTGGTGAAGGTTTATTGTTTAAACACTATTTAATGTAAATGCAAAACTAAGAAAAAATTAACTTTTTTTGGACGTTATTTGAATCAGAGGTGATATGAGATTCAATCCTAGAAATGAGTTTTTTATTATTTGTAAAATTATACTACAAATCTAAATTGTAAAGAAAGATTTCACCCTATCCCAAAATATCTTATCCTCTTTGAAATTTTAGTTTGCAGTAAAATTAAAAAGAAAAAAAAAATACAAAGAGACAAAAGAAGTAGAACTGATTTGAATGAATATTTGGTGTTTGATATGAAGTATGTAATATGGTAAAAGTCAAGGTGATTTCGTTTGTTACACAAATAATGTTATAATATTGTCTATTAAGCTTTGACGATGAAAAGAGATTTGACATATGAATAGGTTGTTTCATGTTGTTTATATAAATTTAATAGCCTTAAACTAGGTTGGTTTCACTAGGGATGCAATTAAATATTTGTTTTCCAATTAGTTACGTAAATTGTGGTTTTTAAGAGACTAATCACTCTCATTTTTTGTCACTCAAGAATGGTTTACATTTGCCATCATTATTTGTAAATCCTTTGTCACTTATACATATCTACCTACTTTCCTATCTCTACCCATGGTTTCCTCTCCGATAAAGACTTTCTTGCCTTTGTCCATCAACTTGTTGTAATGTGGATGAAACTCCATTTTTGAGAGATTATATAACATTATTATAATATGTAATTTTAATCAAGGTTTGATTCTTGAACATTAATCAAAATCTCATACATGTACTACTACCGATAACATTACCATTTATAGTATATATGTAAAGTAATAATATTGGAAGACTCACTAATCATCTATAACCTTGGTAATTTTCATATTCTCATAACTAAAAGATCAACATTGATGACTATGTGCACTAAGGCCACTGGATTAAATATAATATTCCAAATCATACTGTTTCTTCTTGTTTGGTTAGGTTAATCATCTTTGTTCGTTTTCTACCTTTGAGCAACTAACTAAATGACACATGACTTGTTGATTTTCCCCAACAATGTCAATGAAAAAGTTCATTTACAACATCAAATGTTGATTTTGAACCCATAATTATATTAATAATTAACACAAGCCATTTGATATTTTCCCCATATTTTTATTTCTTTCTTCAATGTGGTTTTTAAGACTTATTATATTAAACAACATATATTAAATGTGGATACTATTCAACATGATCTCAATATTTGCAAAACACTGTCAATCAATTTATCTCAAGCAGGTGGAGGCTCTTCAACAATCTAAACTACATGGAAATATATCATTGGTAAATGTATAACCACGAACACATCCTTGTTAAATCAAAATGAGATTGAACCATGAGAAGATAGATTAACAAAAGAAAACTAAAGAGTACTTTAAATTGTACATTTCTTAAATGACAATATTTTTTGATAACTTATGGATATCGTGGGAAAAAAACTTGATCATGGATACATAGATATAGATAGAGCAAGTTTTATATTTTCCCTATAAACCATGTTATCAATATTCTACATGTTAGAAGATGATGGGTTTAAAATGGTGTAGATTTATTGCTTTATGGCGTTAGGATTAGTTGGGCTCTATCTTCCATGGAAGAATTAAAGGTAGTAAATTGCATTTAGTTGGAGGAGAATCATCTAGCCATCACATTAGTATTAAATGAATTTCAACGAGAGATTAATTTTTTATGTCAATTCAAACTTGAGGTATTAGAACATTGTCACTTGAGGTATTAGAACATTGTCATTGAATGTTTACAAATAACATTATTATGTTTGTAACTTGTGGAGTGGCTAATTTGTCATTTAAGATGGGACAACTCAAATGACATGTTTGAGCAAACAAAATTTTCTTTGATGTTTGTAGACTCTAGCCATGATCCCATCTCACCCATTTTTTTGCACTCCCCAATTGAGTTGTAGCGGTTACCCATGGAAATACCCCAATCCATACCAATTATTCTTAATTCCATTTTAATTCAATATTTCTCCCAACATACATCCATTTTATAATTAACATATTGGCTAATTTGTCATTTAAGATGGGACAACTCAAATGACCATCAAATGAGCAAAGGGCATTTTCTTGGATGTTTGTGCACTCTAACCATGATCTTATCTCACCCATTTTTTTGCACTCTCCAATTGAGTTGTAGCGATTACCCATGAAAATACACTAAGCCAGATGGAAAAACACTCTGTCCCATAGACTATTTTTAGCTTCTTGAACGTTAAAAATACTTTATTTCTTTCTTTCTTACCAATTATCTTTAATTCCCTTTTAATTCAATATTTCTCCTAACATACATTCATTTTATAATTAACCTATTAAAACTTATTTTTTTTAAGACACATAACTAGAATGAATGAATAAATAAATAAATATGAAACCTGAATTCATGAAATGGATCCATTATTACTTGTTATTAATCGCTCACCGATCATCCAAAATATACAAGGCATTGTGACCACACAAATAATTCAACGTTTTCTTTACCCCTCATCAGAGGTATGCTCGTATATAATCAATGACTTATAAATTCTTAACATTGTCCAGATAACTTTTTTGAAAAGATAGGTTCTAATATATTCTTATACTCGGTTTTACTATAAATCATAGAAAAACCAAAACTGGTATATAAATTTTTTGTTACACATTTTTCAGTTATACATCCGCGCAACCCACAACATACGCTAGAGAAGTGTATTCCATATTTAAGCATACGTACATTTAAAAAGAATCGAAAATACATCTCTTGTAGTGAACGGGTGGGCGCACACCGTCCTCACGTAGTTAACGGAGCCCTAACACCGTCTCGGCAGATACTTAAAACCCTATGCCCTTTGTCTGAATGAAAAAAAATCCTTATTTTCTTTAGATCGAAGCTTTCGAAGGCGCCTGTGCAGATACACTTAGCATCTTCGCCATGACAGCTGCAACCCAGGCCGATCTCTTGGCTGCTCACCTCGAGGAGCAGAAGATTGAGGTAACAGTCCAACCGTCTACCCAAAAAATTTCACCATTCAAAAAGCTTTAACAGCTCTAAGTATTATATAGTATGTGGACAGCTTGCCCATCTTTTTTGTTGCCAGGGTTTTAGGCTTTGAAATGAAGCGAGTCTAGGTTAAGATTTTGTGGGTTACATATGGGAATACGCCTTTTATCAGTTATTATGCACTGTTGACCTCATAAGGCGTTTCTGAGGGTATATTTTTCTCTTGAAATGAAGTGGGTTAAGTAATTATTAGTGGGTTTTATTTGGCAGCCATTGGTCACTGGTTGCAATCCTCATTCAAGTCGCTGTGAACACAGACACTGATTAGCTCTAATAATGCCAGTGGGCATGTGGCACGAGCCCCATTGTACACTGCCCTGGCTTCCAAAATATCATGCATACATCAATATATAAGATTTGCGATGCATATTGCAACTGTTAACACATGGATTTACAACATAAATCACAACGCCCGCACCCTATATTTTTTTCTGCCTATTTTAATATTAAAGTAAATAAAACTATTAGCTCGCTTTTACTGCCGTGAGTAGGAAACATTATATCTATAATTTCTCTAATGTTCGTCGCTCTTTGTGAATAACTTGCTTTGAAAATGTTTTTTTGTCTTATTTTGACTAATTTCCTCTCATCCGCTCATGACAAGCATGTCCTTCACCAATCTGGGAATATTACAATCAGTGTAGCTGGCTAACCACACTGAAATTAGAATCCTTCGGCTATGAAGACGCGAGTAGGGGTAATCTATGCCCCCTGTTATCCCCTGGAAAAACCCTTGGACAGTGTAATCCAAGATGTCTGGACCGTTACGTGGTGTGTCTTGTCACTTAATTACACTCCTGCCCTTCTTCTAGTCTGTTTCTTGCTAACGTGGGTCCCTGAAGGGTATGTAGCTGGAATTTTTAATGCTTCGAAGGAAGCCCCTGAAACCTGCAATATATTTCGCTGTTTTATTCAGATCTGTAACTAGTTTCCTTAAAATCTGCAAACTCAAAGTGGGGATTGTGATATAGATGTTCAAGTCAGCTCAGAATACAATAAATCCACTGTAGTCTTCCTCGGTTTCTGCAAGAATCAACACAGAGCAATAAACTTATGTGCTTTGAAAGTTGCAAAATTTAGCTTTAAAATCAAGTAATAAAGTTGAATTTTCGAAGTACAGATGGTCTTATAAAATGGAATGCCTTGCATTGGGAAATTAAGTCAAGAAATGAGATCCAATAAGGTCAAATTTTTAAATATTATAGCATTAAGTAACACATTTGATTCCAACCTAGAAAAAATAAGCACGATTCAAGAATACATTTTCATACAAACAAACATAATTTCACTGCCAAAAGATTCAATTTCGATTATTGTGAGTGTATGTGCAACTACAATGTCTAGTTCACAGCAAAAAATTACAAAATTGATTTGAGAAAACCAAGAAGAATTGTAAACATGCTCTTGTGCAATTAGATGCAGTCACTATTGGAGGCCTCTATTGTGCAATAGCTGATTAAATATTTGGAATATTAGGTTCATGTGTTATCTTAAAGCCAGAAAGTAAGTGTCGTGGAAGGTGAATAGTGAATGAGAAAGAAGAATATTGAATGAAGATACCAAAGCTCGAAAATGATGGAATTCCTCTCTAGTCTTTGAAGTTAAATGAAATGGATCTCTATCTCATGAGTGATGCACCCTCCATGCTATGGAATACGAAAGGAAAGACAGAAGAATAACCTTCTGAACTAATGTTGCAACTGTTGTATGGACACCCTATGATTAGGGTGCAATATTCAATTGAAGAAGATGAAGTCTACCTGAAATAAACCAATTGAATTTTCCTAAACATAGTGCTTAAGTGGTAAGATATAATACTCCCTTGAATAAATGCATGAAGGATGGATAAGATAACTTAGACTAAACTTTAGATGGAGTGCCCTCTTTTGTCACAAACAACATTGAACTGAACTAAACCGAATGAGGTAACATTGAATTGAACCGAACTTTCCAGAATATCAATCTTCCCTGGAGTTCTAAGGAGGTCTAAATGTTAAGGCTCTGATACCAATTGATATGAGCACATATAAAAAATGCAAGACGATACTCCCACGCAAGAAAGCACAAGAGAGTAAGTATGCGAGTACGAGAGAAATTTGCTGGAACTGTGCACTCATTTTTATTACTACCAATAGAATACAAAATTAAGGGGAGAGTAAGGAAAGGAGTGAGGAAAGTTGACCAAATCTCCAATATAATACAATAAAGTGGATGAGTGATCATTTTAGACAGTAACCCAAAAGAGATAAAGTATAAAATCTACGAAAGTATGAAATACAAATATAATAGATATTCATACATGTTTACTAGACCAAGTCTCATCAATAACAACCAAAATTAATTAAGTCTTAAATACAAATATAATACATTCATACATGTTTACTGGACCAAGTCTCATCAGCAAAATTAATTAAGCTTTAATGCTATCAGCCATAAAGGAATAAGTCTTGGGTTGATTGACCTTCATAGGGGCACCGACATTCATTGGTTGGCATCGACTTTAAGTCTAGCCAACTTTGAATTGACAACATCAATACCTGACATTGATTTGAACTTTGGACAACTTTGACATTGGCCCAATATCACTTCCACAACATTGACAGTGGACTTTGATATCTAATTCGATTCGATTGTTTGACATGGCTAGTTGGACCATCATAGATAGCTGATGTCAGTTCACTAATCCCTTACCTCTGTATGTAGACATAGGGAAGAGTACACATGCCAGTGGTTCTTGCAAAGGACTTGCCTCTCGAAGCCCTTTACAGAACTTGGCATATAAAGCACTCCTGCTCTTAACTCCATTATATGTTGTACTACACTTATTGTATTTTGTAGGGTAGCACCCTACAAAAAGCTTTTTGTATTGTTAAGCAAACTATCTCTGATTGATTGAAGTTTTTTGTATTGTTAATCGAACTATCTCTGGACTTATATGTACACATAAGGAGTTATACACACACCAGTGGTTCTTGCATGAAGCTTGCATCTTGAAGTTCTTTACAGAAATTAACATATAAAACACTTATGCTCTTAAATCCATTTTATGTTGTACTACACGGATTGTGTTGTGTAGGGCATGATCCTATATTCCTAGCCACAGTAATATAGGTGTAAGTTCTTAAGTTATAACTTTATATAAAATTTTTACTTCTTTAGGTGATTAATTACCCCGAACCACTTATTAACTTTGATTTATTTAGCTGATTTCCAAGGCTTGAAAATTTTCTATTAAGTCATTTAGTGTAGAACATCGACTGGACAACTAGGTAAGGCACATATCAGCCTGAAAATAATGTGGTAATGAGTAGGCAAAGCTATTTGCTAGTGCATGCTTCTCTGTGTATTCATAAATCCATCTTTACAAAAGTTAAAATCACTAAGTTTCAATCCAAGAATTCCAATATTCAGAACTTTTATGTGCAAGAGTATAGTGTACAGGGTTCTACTTTACATATACGTAGAAAGCTAAAAAGCTGTTGAGTGTGCTTGAAGTTGAAAACATCTAGCTCTATATTCTCTATGTGAGGTCTGCGACTCTGATGGTTTTGTTTCCACCACGAAACAGCTTGGAATCTATATTCTCTATATGAGGTCTGAGACTCTGATGGGTTTGTTTCCACCACCAAACAGCTTGGACTGTTGGTCCCACTTTGACCTTTATTGCTAAAATTTAAGTTAGATCAAAGTAAATATAAAATAAAGGTAAATATCATTAAGTTTGAGAATGGAGGTCCATTGGTCGATCATGACAGGGGAGAGGTCGGTTGGGTAATCCATGACAGGGTATGTTTCTTAGCTGACATGATTTGAGCAGTGGACAAAGGACCTTGCTTTTGAGTTGTCCAGAGGAAAAGTAGCTCCGGTTTTGAAGGAAAGGTTTTATTGAATGGGAATAATGCACAGTTGTGAGAGCTTAAATGGCCATTTGAAGCATATTCAACTGTGCAAACACCAATACATTTTAAGTTTCAAGTGTTCCAAGTTTGTGTATGAATTCATAGGTCTGATTTTAGAGCCAACACACTGCCAGAGAACTAATTTTGAGAGCTTATAATGTAACCTTTCGCATCCATGAACTCAGAATAATTGAAGGCGTAAAAACCCCAAGGTTTACAGGCTTGGATTGTCCTTGATTGATTATTAACAAAACAGGATCACATTTATGTGATTTACATTAAAGTTCTACTGATTTTTTTTTCTTTGAATATTTTCCAAGTCTTCTATGGATCCTGATTTAGTTGGGTGAGCTCTAAATGTAATTTTAAACAAACTTAAGTTCCATTCCAATGAGGAATTCCTATTTTTCTGAATGTTACCATGATTTTCATCTAATATCAAATCTCTTAACTCTGGTTAAAAGCCATTAAGATTTCCAGATTAAGGTTAATACTATATACAATCATAATGAAATGGCACAACTAAAGAATTATATTTATAGGCATGAAATTTTAGAGACAATGTAATTATGTAAAATTAAAGAAAATATTTGAAGGCCTAACTGCTTTAAAGATGACAGGGTCAAGGGCTGTTGCATGGTCATGCACAATGCTGCCTCAAGGGCATAGACCTACAAATTTCTATCAAAATACTGTGAACAACTGAACAATTGACCATATACCTGGCATAAAATACATGAAAACATTAGACAATTGACTCATGGGAGGGCCTTCTAAGTCTAGTTGTGATCCATATCCAAGTGATTCATAAAAATCCTGCTGAACATACAGTTACATTGTCATATTACTACATTCCCTTTCAACAAGTTTGTTATATGAGAAATAACTCTTTTCCACTCACTTTCCTGTTAAATACAAGGGTAAGATATTAAAAAAGTTTTTAGAGAAGAACCAGGAAAGAAGATTGCTCTGTGCAAGTTAACTCTGGAGATGCTATTTCTAAGCACACCACTGCCTCAAGGGCATAGGCATTACAGATTTCTATCAAAATACTGTGAACAAGTGACCATATACCTGGCATAAAATACATGAAAAGTTAAAACATTAGACAATTAACTCATGGGAGGGCCTTCTAAGACTAGTTGTGAGCCAGGTCCAAGTGATTCATAAAAATCCCGGCGAACATACAATTACATAGTCATTACTACATTCCCTTTCGACAAGTTTTTTGTATGAGAAATAGCTCTTTTCCACTCACTTTCTTGTTAAATACAAGTGTAAGATAATAATTTTTTTTAAGAGAAGAACCAGGAAAGAAGATTGTTCTGTGCAAGTTAGCTCTGATGATGCTATTTCTAAGCACAGTCTAGACTACATATTTCCCTCCCAGCATTTTCCATGATAATCTCCTTACCCTGAAACCCATTTTATTGTGTAGAATTGCCTATAAGGGTGCGAGGAATTTGCTATTGTAGGTTACTTGGCCAGTGATTTTTCTACTGCCAATACTATACTTCCTCCACTTACCGATTGCATCACCATTTTCCAGATCCAATGAGAAGATTGATGAAAACGAGCAAGCAAAGTGACAATGGGTATGATGACGGTACTCAAAAATTCAAAATAGCCACATGCATAGCTCACTCTTGAGTGAAGTAAAATTATTACTTTAAAATAAAAATGTAAATTTCAGCTGAACTTCAGGAAGAAAAACTTTTAAGTTTAAAGTTTCACAATTGTTCCTCGTCCCTTACACAGAAATTCTGCTCTAACAGCTTCCAACATAACAATGTTATAATAGGAAAAACTGGGGTTTCCACACAATGGATCAATCTCACCCAGGCCAGCCATCCAAGTAAATACAAAGAAAGAGAAAAATTCAGAATTTCTGCAGTCACAACAATGGTGAGATAAAGCAGTCTGGTAGAAGATTAAAACTTAGGGAAAGCAGAAATTTAAATGGACTAGTAAAATCTGAATTTCACTGTCAAATCTCGAAAGACAACCATAATCCTTGTGTCCACTGGCTTCCTTCCTCTCATGCTCTTGTGAAAATTCCAAGCCCTAGATCTGGAATCCTACTGCAGCAACCTGAATTAACTTCTCCTGCTTGTTATTAAAAACAAACAAGTTATTTGCAGATTTCTTCTGTAAACATTGAAGTAATTACTGAAGCAACCTTCAATTAATTTAGATGCAGAAACAGGGAAACTGAGCAAAAGAAAAACATCACACAGGACACCGTTATTTTTGGACAAACGTCCCCAGAAAAACCCAATGCGGGAAAACCGGTGTAGCAGATCTGAGAGCTTTATTATTAAGCAACGGTAAATTCTGAATACATCTTTGAATGTCACTCCAGACAATTTAGTTACAGAGAATATCATTGAGAATATCACTGGAAATCCTGGCTGATCCAACCACTGAATGAGATGCCTCTGACAGGATCTGCACTGCCTCTGCACAGTCACAGCATCAACCCTTCTGGGCACTGTGTCACTCAGCTGGTGAATTGATCTGCTCCTTAGAAATTTTGATCTCTGCCTCCCGGTCTCACACCTCCACTCCTGGCTTCTGAAATCGACTCTTCAGCAAACCCTTTGGATTTCGTCTTGCTCTCTGCACTGCCCTACGTGGCTCTGTGTGGTTCTGCTTCAGCCTCTCTGGCTTTGCGCAGGAGCTGCTGGATCTCTCTCTGCCCTTTTCTGCTGATGATTCTCCGGCCAAGAAAGATTTCTCTCCGGATACTATCTCTTCCCCTCTCTGCGAAAGTTCTCTAGATCGAAGTTTCTCCCTGAGCACTGCTCACTAAAGAAATCGATAACTTGATCCTTTCTGTGTATTTTTCAAATGACTTTCAAGCCTTCCTTTATAGTCTTCTCATAGAGACTTCAACGGTCGAGAAAAAAATTCCAATCAATGGCTAAGCTTACATTTTTACTTGATCTGTTTTTTCTAGAAGTTACACCCACAGTATAGATAATACCCATTAATTATTTTAATTTCCTAAGTTTAGAATTAGGGTCCCATAAAAAATAATTAATTTATTAAATAAAACTGTATCCGGGCGGAATTTCCCAAAACAATTTTTGGGTTATCTGGAATACATGTCTAAGCCTCCACAAAATTTGAGACTTAGAGCACATCCGATACTACCACAAATTAACAGCTCTGAGCTCCAGGTTGCTCTTCCCATGCTTCCTGCCCAGACTTGCTCATGAAAATTCAGGGATATCCAAAATTCTGTCTGCTGCACAAATCCTTGCTTTTTGGCAAATGTGTGGACCGTTCTTGACAATTATATCAGCATCGTAAGTTGTGCTACAGTTCAGATATCCAAAACAAGTATATAATAATTTCTGGTCTACTCAGGTACCTGGGAAACTTGTAGAAATTTCATATGCTGTAGCCCCAACCCAGTTTCAAGTTTTTGCATAAGGTTTAATGCCCAGACTTGCATTCAACTTAAAACACAGGACTACTCTACTTTTTTTTAACTTTAACAGCTGATACAAGAATTAAATGCAAGCACACAATTTTTATACAGTGATTTGGTCTAATGACCCTGGAAAAACCCACAAGGGGAAACCAGTTCTCAGTGAGGATTGAATTGCTTTTTAGGAAATAAATACACAGGAGAGATAAAAACAGTGTCTCCCTTTTATGCATGCTGATGTCACTGCCCAGGTTACATAGAATTTCGTGCCACATTCATACAACTCATGTGATTTGCCTTGAAACCTGTGCTTGATGTCACCTTACAGTGCCTCAATTTTTGTGCCAGGAATAGCAGGAATCTTCTCTGAAATGTCTGCCTCAACTGTGACCAAAACCAGCCTTGAAAAACTTGCTACACACCCATGAAAAATGTGCTGATTGTACCAGAAATTTTAGCAGAGACATGCCTCCCTTTCTGTGTGAGGACTTGTAAATTTTTGTAGATGTTCTATGCTTGAAGCAACTTTACTCTTCTTACAACAATCACACAAATAGTTAAGTAAAATGCTGATAGAACATATAAGTGGATCTTATAGAAGACAAACCAGAAACAGAAAAAATGTGATGGTGCGTTACGGCGGTCAACAGGATGCTTCAACCAGCAAAGTCTCCTTGGTCAGCCAACCCAGAATGTGTCAAACAGTCCTCCAATCAGCAACCGAGTCAACCCAAGTCAACTCCAAAAAAGTCAACGCTGTCCAGAAAAGTCAACGCAGGGCAGCAAGCTAAAAGTCAACGCAGCAACAGTAATCAACCCTTTGACCTCGATTTCTGTGCCAAAGTGTACGGCCTCTCAAAATCGAACTTTCCAGTAAGTTTCAGCCCTTTTGGACCATGCGTTGACCAAAGTCAACGCTGGTCAAACTTCCAGCAAAACCCTAGCTGCAGAAATTTGTCCTTCAGCTCAGCCGTACAGATTCGTCCTCCTTCTTCTTCACACGTGTGGGCTGAACTTGTCCTCCAAGGAGCTCGTACTAAATTAGATGAAAGAAGAAGATGTGTGTTGAGTTGTGGTTAAATGCTCTCCAACTTTGCCTGTATTTATATCCATCATTGGGGTGTGTGACACATCTGCTGGGGGTGTAAAACCTTAAGGCCGACCTGCACATATAATTTATTATAAATAATAAATTCAAAATAAAAATTCTGCTCATCGGATTAAGATATATTTTATATGGATTTTACACCTTTCCGAAAGAGGAATCCAACAAAAATACTAGCCACTTAATCTGAGCATCACAACATGGAGTTTGGACCTAGTTGTCCAAATTTAACAGGACTCCTGCCTCACAATTCGTTCTCAGTCAACAAAACGAGACCTTGAATTTTGGGCCTGATCAACTCCAGAAACTGCCTTGAAATTCACTTCTGCTCCTCGATTTCTGTGCCTAGAAAATCGGGTCTGCTCTTGAATTCGTTCCAGCTGATTCTTGGGATTCGAGCCTCTTAGTTGCTGTAGTTTCCTCCTGCAATTAATGGCTGAAGCTGTCTCCTACTCCTTTCTAGCTCTCCTCCTTTACTCAATAGCTTATGAGAATAAATGAATATAAGTCTCTCTTCCTTTTTTATCTTTTTGTCTTCTCAAATGATGAGAACCTTAACCCTTGAGATCTAATGGCTGAGATTAAATCTCAACTCATTAGATCAAGGGTGGAGATCATTCCCTCTTTTGACCCCTTCTCTAATGTGGTCCCTATTGATTAATGAGCCTCGTAGGCATTTTTTTAATGTTTTTGTACTATGTGCATTTTTTCTCTCATAAAATCACTTTTAAACCATAAAGTCACTTTAATATTATAAAGTGTGCTTTGTACTTTTTTCCCAAAGTCACTTTATGACTCAAGTGACATCAATAAATTAAATTACATGGTACTCATAAAAAGTACTTTGCTCCATGACATTAGTAAAACGTATAATGTCCTAGGACAAAAAAGTCATTAATGTGTCTTCCTAGGTCAAAAGGATAAATGCACTAGGAAACACCACCTTGGTACCGTTATTTTCAACAAAACTGAGGACAAATGGCTACATATATTTGGTGTTGAAATGGTGGGCCACTAGATATTGTGTATGCAATCGGACAGTTCACTTTGCAATATAAGTTGAGCATATAGATGTGATATCTTCCATTGGCAATTGTGTCCCTCTTTTGTGTATGCATGTTTGCATTTTGTTAACCCATTTATCTGCATTACACTTGCATTCACACTTAGTTACCTGGCTTAATATTTACATAACCTTAGGCTTTCCAGATCCATTGGTTTGATATTGATTAGATTGCTTGAAGTGACATTGACCTACCTTTACAAGTGGACCTTCATTCATTGATAGACATTAACTTGGAGTCTAACCAACTTTGACTCTGTCCCAATTTGAATACCTAATATTGCCAGTGGCCACTGATAGTCAAATTGGCTTGAATGTTTGACGTGGGTAGTTGGCCATCATTGACAGCTGACTTCCGCTACAGCAATTCCTAATCACCAGTAGTATCTATAGATTTCAGTATCAAACTTTCTCTAGACTTCTCTGGACATTCTAGCAGCTCTTGCATGGGATTTACCTCAAAGGCCTTCACAGATTTGCATAGAGCATCTCTATTATTAGCTCCACTATAGGTTGTACCAAACATTTTGTTTGCATTGCATTTTACCAATCAGTTCTGATATAAGAATCAATCAGTAAAGGAGGAATCTCTCTTGCACTTGTGTAGGTGTTCCTTGTATTTACGGTTGATGTTTTTTTTAACTGTTTAATCTGCATCACAATTACATTCTAACCTTGGGATTTCCAGGTTCTCTGGTTCTGGAGTTTACTCTTGGCCCCTTGCATCATATTGGTTGAGTCAACATTGATTGACCTTCACAGGCAGGCTGGCATTCATTGGTTACATTGACTTGGAGTATATAGCCAACTTGGATATCAACTCAATATAAATTCTCGACATCACCAGTGGCTTCTGATAGCTGACTTGAATCAACTGTTGACATGGGTAGTTGAATCCGAATCCTCACTGACATCTCACTGATCGTTCATTGATAGTCATTAACTTGGAGTCTAACCAATTTTGACTCTGTCCCAATATGAATACCTAATATTGCCAGTGGCCACTGATAGTCAAATTGGCTTGAATGTTTAACGTGGGTAGTTGGCCATCATTGACAGCTGACTTCAGCAACAGCAATTCCTAATCACCAGTAGTATCTATAGATTTCAGTATCAAACTTTCTCTAGACTTCTCTGGACATTCTAGCAGCTCTTGCATGGGATTTACCTCAAAGGCCTTCACAGATTTGCATAGAGCATCTCTATTATTAGCTCCACTATAGGTTGTACCAAACATTTTGTTTGCATATGCATTTTACCAATCAGTTCTGATATAAGAATCAAACAGTAAAGGAGGAATCTCTCTTGCACTTGTGTAGGTGTTCCCTGTATTTATGGTTGCTGTTTTTTTAACTGTTTAATCTGCAACACAATTACATTCTAACCTTGGGATTTCCAGGTTCCCTGGTTCTGGAGTTTACTCTTGGCCCCTTGCATCCTATTGGTTGAGTCAACATTGATTGACCTTCACAGGCAGGCTGGCATTCATTGGTTACATTGACTTGGATCAACTGTTGACATGGGTAGTTGAATCCTCACTGACATCTCACTGATCATTCATTGATAGACATTAACTTGGAGTCCAAACAATTTTGACTCTGTCCCAATATGAATACCTAATATTGCCAGTGGCCACTGATAGTCAAATTGGCTTGAATGTTTGACGTGGGTAGTTGGCCATCATTGACAGCTGACTTTAGCTACAGCAATCCTAATCACCAGTAGTATTTACAGATTTCAGTATCAAACTTTCTCTAGATTTCTCTGGACATTCTAGCAGCTTGCATGGGATTTACCTCAAAGTTCTTCACAGATTTGCATAGAGCATCTCTACTATTAGCTCCACTATAGGTTGTACCAAACATTTTGTTTGCATATGCATTTTACCAATCAGTTCTGATATAAGAATCAAACAGTAAAGGAGGAATCTCTCTTGCACTTGTGTAGGTGTTCCCTGTATTTACGGTTGCTGTTCTTTTTAACTGTTTAATCTGCACCACAATTACATTCTAACCTTCGGATTTCTAGGTTCCCTGGTTCTGGAGTTTACTCTTGGCCCCTTGCATCATATTGGTTGAGTCAACATTGATTGACCTTCACAGGCAGGCTGGCATTCATTGGTTACATTGACTTGGAGTATAGCCAACTTGGATATCAACTCAATGTAAATTCTCGACATCACCAGTGGCTTCTGATAGCTGACTTGGATCAACTGTTGACATGGGTAGTTGAATCCTCACTGACATCTCACTTCAGTTACAGCAGTTCTGAATCACCAATAGTGCCTAAAAATTAAAGTTTTATTTTGTAATTCAACCACTGTGGAGTTATCTAGATACTTGGGGTGGAATACACACTCTGGCAGCTTTTGCAAATGATTTTTTTCTCAATGTCCTTCAAAGAACATGGCATATAGAGGTCCTTGTCTATTAGCAGATTTTATATGTTATACCAATATTCCACCAAGTTTCCGGGACGGCGGAGTGCAGGAACAGGTAGACTCACATTAGGGACTTGTGGGAGCAACCCCCAAATTTAATGGGAATTCAGGGGGGGCAGGGGGACATCAGGGCCCCTAGCATAGGGGTTCCGATCTCTAAATCTATGAAAGTAATAATATTAATAATAAATTCCCAACAATAACAGTTCATCCTACCCAAATTCATCATCCCGCAAAAATGTGCAATCTAGTGGAAATTCTATAATCTTGGTAATCCAAAAATCCTGAAAACTGTTAAGACCGCTGAATTTTGAATGGAATATGAAATTTTACGTTCTGAAGTCTGATGAGGTTGGAACCACTCTTAAACATCCTGAAACTATTAATGTTAATGTTAAAAATTTAAGTTATTTTATGAACTTAATATTACCATTAATTACCAAGGTCACAATCTCCTCAAATCTCTACCCCATATCTTTGTTTTGCCTTAGATGGTTGTGAGCCAAAAAATCAGTGTAGGTGAACACCCCCCCCCCCCCTCCCCCCCGCCCCTTCCTTATTTTTGGCTGGAGAGGGGGGCAGTGCTGAATGCCCAGACACCCTCCTTTTTGGGAAACACATTCCCTACACTGGGGAGGTGTTTCACCAAGTTCCCAAAAGGGGGATATGGGGAAGTTTCCCAAGGTGGCTCCCACCCCTGGAGCATGGGAAATTAGGGGTGCATGCTTTCCACCCTGGGGGATAATGCCCCCGTGGAACACTTCGTTACAGAGCATTTATTGTATGCATATGTAATTCATCTGGCAATTGTGATATGAGAGTCGAGCATTTACATGAGATGTCTTCCTCTGGGTACTTATGCCCCTCTTTTGTGTATGTATTTTTGCTGTTTTGTAAACTCTTTTTGTGCACCACAATTAGCACTTTAGTAATGCAGCTTTATATTCACACCCTTAAATTGGGATTTCTAGCTGTCTTGGTTACCAAGTCTACTTCTTGGACACTTGCATCAGTATTTATAGGATTTGCGTATCATTAATTTAATAGATATTAGAGTCACCCACACATGGCAGGGTATCAATCTCCCTGGTATTTTGTTAATGCCTCTAGTATATTCAGTTGAATAGAATGTGAATAAATGGAATCGTGGAAAGGAAAGCATCATAGATTGTCTGAGTACAACAAAAGTGTTAACTGGAGCCTCCACAATGGGTTAATTGAAGAAACAGTAAATTCTGTGATACCAGATATGCCTGTGCAGAGCCTGGGATACATCGTTAACATCACCAGATGCTCCCCTTTTGAGGGAATGTGTTCCCTACTTTGTGAAAATATTTCTCCATTTGTTTCCCTGAGTTCCCTTAAAAGGGAGATATGGAGAAACATCTCCCCAGGTGCCCCCCACCCCTGGAGTGTGGGGAACATGGGGGGCGTGCCCCACACCCCCCACTCTGGGAGATGCGTCCCCAGTGGAATTCTGGTTTGCATATAATGTTTGAACTTTGAAGGCTAATATTAATGAGAGTTCCTCTTTTTGGCCTTATTTCCAAGTTCTGAATGGCATTCTAAATTTTTTTCTCATGTTTATGTCTATATATATGTAGATGTAAACATGAGAAAAATATAGACATAACATGAGAAAAAAATTTATAATGCCATTCATGAATTTGGAAATAAGGCCAAAAGGAAGAATTGTATATATAAACATGAGAACAAAATTCAGAATACCATTCATGAATTTGGAAGTAAGGCCAAAAGGAGGAATTGCTTATATAAACATGAGAACAAAATTCAGAATACCATTCATGAATTTGGAAATAAGGCCAAAAGGAAGAATTGTATATATAAACATAAGCAAAAAATTCAGAGTACCATTCATGAATTTGGAAATAAGGCCAAAAGGAGGAATTCTATATATAAACATGAGAAAAAAATTCAGGGTATCATTCATGAATTTGGAAATAAGGCCAAAAGGAGGAATTCTCATTAATATTAGCCTTCAAACATGATACGGAATCAAGAATCGTATCCAGGCTCTTCTAAAAATTTGCTGTATCTGTACTGGATGTCATACTCATGTCATTGGTGATGGTTGTGGTGGCGTCTGTGTTTTTCTGCCACTGCCAACTGGTTTTCCATTTATTTGGATAAAGCATAGGTGAAAGAATGAATTTACTATAATATGGCCTCTTGACTTTCTTTTGCTTATGAACTTTTTGTCATTAAGAGTTTTTAATGAAAGATTGTACTTCATTTTTTAGTCTGATGAGCCCATTTTAGAAGATGATAAAGATGATGATGATGAAGATGATGATGAAGAGGATGATGATGATAAAGATGAGGATGATGGTCAAGGTGGTCTTTCATTCCTATTTTTTGTTTGGATTTGTTATCTATTCTGTAATATGCATTTTTTAGGGATCATTATCTCAATGCTTTTTGTTCTGTTACGTATAAATTCCATATTCTGACCTGTAATTTGTGATCAGCAGAGCAAGGTGGTGATGCAAATGGAAAGTCAAAGCAAAGTAGAAGTGAAAAAAAGAGTAGGAAAGCAATGCTAAAGCTAGGGATGAAGCCCGTCACTGGTGTAACCAGAGTTGCTATAAAGAAAAGCAAAAATGTTGGTTTACCTCCTATTACTTGTCCAGAGTATTGGTTTACCGCCTATTACTTGTCTTGTGTATAAGAATTTTTTAGCAAATTGGGATCATTTTTAGCCTGTTCTCTTTAAGGAACCGTTATAATATTATTGGTATAATTTTGCAGATCTTATTTGTCATCTCAAAACCCGATGTTTTCAAAAGTCCAGCATCAGACACATATATAGTCTTTGGTGAGGCTAAGATCGAGGATCTGAGTTCTCAGCTGCAGACACAAGCTGCTGAGCAGTTCAAGGCTCCTGACTTGAGCCACGTAATTGCTAAACCAGAGTCATCTACTGCTGCTCAGGAGGAAGAAGAAGATATAGATGACACTGGTGTGGAGCCAAAGGATATTGAACTAGTGATGACCCAGGCTGGCGTCACAAGAGCTAAGGCTGTTAAAGCTTTGAAGGCTGCTGAAGGAGATATTGTCACTGCCATCATGGACCTTACAACTTAGATGACAGCAACTACTATGATATTTTTTTCAAGGAGACATGAATGAGCAAGCAAATTGCCAATAATAGTGCACTTTCCAGTACTCAAACAGACATGATTATTTAGCAGAGTTAATTTTTCAGTCACTTCCTGTTGTTTGGTTTTTTGTAAACATTAGTTAGCCTAGAATGTTTGTCTTGACTTGCAATGTAACCTAGATTCTGTTTGGGAGGTTGTGCTTGCATTTAGGTTGAAAGATAATCAAATGTTGTTCGAGTCTTGAGAGACTACCTACTTTTTGAGCTCAAGCAGTCTTGTTTTCCTGCAAATTTTCGGGCAAAGAACCATTTTAGTAATTATGGGTGAAGATGTTATGCCCTCATGATACTTGTGGAAAAACTAGCTAAAAGTGTTACTGTTGCTTGTTTATTTAAATTACAATTCTGATAGATTTTGTTCTGCATTATATTCAAATTTCCCAGAAATGTTATACATGATAGATTGTAAGTAAACCTCCTAAATGCAACTTTATCGGATTTCATAGTCAATAATATAGACAGATTACGTTCAATAATGATTTCAGGCTTCTTTATGAAGCTTCAGCAGGAGTGTTTCTGTTGGTTTATCCACAGGTCTAGGTTATTCAATCTGGATTTATGGAATATTGGATCATTCTTTGTGATTGGAGATGAAACGTTTATTTAATTTAAGAAAGGCCAATAAATAGTAAAAGTTTCGGGATGAAATTCCAAGATCTCGATGGACAAAGCAATTACAAATTTGATGCAGGCTATCTTTATTATGTTTAATCTATTGTTTAAAATTAAAAAACGGCCTTCAACTTTTCACATTCTGTTAGACGACCATCCCATGTCAGGTTTGCTGCCAGGAAAGGTGTTCCCTAACGATCAAGGCAGCAACTTTTCTTTAACATTGCTATTATAATTTGTTGTATCCTTAAAGCAAAACATCATTTATGCGTAATCCC
The DNA here is from genome assembly GCA_034641835.2 of Pinus albicaulis. NCBI lineage: Eukaryota > Viridiplantae > Streptophyta > Pinopsida > Pinales > Pinaceae > Pinus > Pinus albicaulis. The sequence continues at coordinate 1,655,037,330 of CM076578.1, read as the reverse complement.
TTGATCACACGTTTAACTTCATGGGATAGATGCTCAATCATTCCGCTGGCTCTCATCTGAACATTGTTAGATTAGCATCAACATAATACTTTAAATTTTGTATGGAATAACGAGGGGTTAATTTCTAACAAGGATTAAATCATGGAGCACTGGTCTAGCAACATGAAAACCAAATTCTTCCATTGTTAGGGCACTCTACGTTCTGTGAATCCAGGTCAGTGATTAGGGCACTCTACGTTCTGTGAACCCAGGTCAGTGATTACGAGTTAGATAGCATCTCTAGCAATGGAAGATATTATCCAGCTTTTGTTTGATATACACCTCACTGCCGGAGATCTCTTCAACAAGGTGGGAATGCTGCGAAGTGATAAATATGCATTCAAGGCTGGGTAATCTGTTCCTTTGTAATCTATTATGGATTGGGGTCCATTTCAATGTGATAAATATGCATTCAAGGCTGGGTAATCTGTTCCTTTGTCGTCTATTATGGATTGGGGTCCATTTCAATGCGAAGAGAAATGAGACGTTTTGGGTTACAGAAAAGCATTTCATTTTAGAATGCGAGGTCTTCAAAGACATCTGGGATAGCTATGCAGATATTTTGGCAGCTAGCTCTTGGGATAATCTATTCAGCGAGGTGTTTGTTGAGAAGTTTTTGTTTTTTTGTGAAACTCCACTGGAAAAAGGCCAAATACAAGAGCCAGATAGAAAAGCAATATGTCCCATAGGCTATTTTTAGAAGCTGGGACATTAAAATAACGTTTTCTTCTTCTTCTTCATTCTTGAACATAAGTAAAGTTCATTCTTGGTTGACATCCATTTGTTTGCAAAAAACAATCATGTTAGTGTATTACATTACCTGGAAAAATTCGATATTTCAGGCAGTGGCTTGGTCCTTGTATCCATGTCAAGTTTTAAAGCTTCAGTCCGAACATGAATAACCTGCAAGAGTATATTGATCATCTGTTCTTCCCTGTGTACCATGACACTCCCCAGTTGATCCCAATTTTATGCCAATTCATTGTTTAAAAACATTTACGCATATTTTCAGGATACCATATTGCCCACAAACTTATGGAGATCCCATCAATAGTTTCTTGAAGATTGGAAAATACGCATCATATTGCTTCAGAGCGAACAATTACGATATCCATACGTTGGCCACGCAAAATTCCATAAGACACAGTACTGATTTACACATCCAATTTTTTTTTCTACATTTCGCTGAGTATTATTTCCCCTCGTTTAGATAATCGCGCTATATTCATAACAAATCTATATAAATGCATTACCTGCAAAATTGTAGAAGCATATTCCCCCTGTTTATGAGCGGTATTTATCCCAAGCTTTATGGACAATCTTAATCTTTTCAACTATAGCCTTGCTGTTAATGAGTGGAACTTGTCCCAAGCTTTGTGGACAATCTTTTATCCTTTCAAAATTGTAAAATTTTTGGAAAAATTACTATTTCTAGACTATGGAGTAAGTTAATTTGTGGATAAATTCATTATTTATTATTATTTTTTTTAATATAAATTCCTAAATTAAATTGTGGATAAATTTATTTATTTATTATTATTGTTTTTAAAAATAAATTCTTATAAATCCGGAAGAAATTTTGCTGAAAGTTATTTCATTTTGACCATTAAAAGTTTGGCCTAGATACCCAAATCATCATAACTCAAATAAACTGAGTGGATCAAAGCAAAACTTTGCCCCGTTATAAAACATTATGTTATTCTAACCATATGTTGGACACACAAAAAGTAGCTCTTAGGAAATTCTCTTTCCACGTGATGTACATTTTGTGCCGTTTATACTCGTTCAAAAATTTTAATTAATATTTTATATTAAAAAATTTCAATAAATGGACCATTAAAAAATTAAGCATAACATTTTGTATTTTATGTGATTGGTTTTCAAATATTCGTCCCTTTGAAAAATGCTAACAGATATGTGGATTGGTTTTTTGTTTATCTTATTTTAATCTATACATTTTTTTGGAAATTTCTTTTATTTTTTCCCTCATATAAAGCAGCATCATCTTTGGAAATTTCTTTCATTTTTTCCCTTATATAAAGCCGCATCATCTTTTCCCTGGATCTAAAGTATTTATAGAAAATGTGTTTTGGGTGGGCTTAGATAGAAAGTGAAAAATAAAGCAATTAACTTGGTATTGTTGCTCCACTACAATCTTGCTAGTTAGATCGAAGGAAAATGGTGAATTAAATATGAGAATACCATTGAGCACTCATTGGGGCATGTGAAATATATAAATGTGAGAAATTTAATTGATGTAGAACTCCATTCTAAACTTATTTGGGAACCTTTCTCTTAATGTATAAGCTCTGACAAACTTGTATTATACCTTGAATGTTCATATTTAACAAATAAAGCAATTACCTGAAGTAAAAAGAATGTGGGTAGTCGAACATATCTTAATGTCTGCAATTGAAATGGAAAACATTATCAAACATATCAAGGTTGATTTTACCTTTTGAAAAAGCATGGGTTATATTGCAGTTTCACATGACTCTTTTTGAGCACAATGGAGGACCCTTGGAGTTCATTAGAATTGCAGATTATAGGAGACACTTGGGAGTTTTTTTGAAGGCATCATTGTAGGGCTTGTATTACCGTTGTGGCATCATTAATGGAGAGCCTTATTCTTGAGGTGGTGAACTCAACTTCTAAGGATGTGACTATAGTCTTGACTTATAGGATTAGCGAGTTGTAGAAGAGTAATGCTCTAGTGTGTTAGGATCTAAAGCATGATATATGGCAAGTTAGGGGATTAGATACAACCAAAAGTTAGAAACGCCATACATAAAGGAGCTTCTGAAATTGAAAGATGGCAAGAGGAGAAAACACCCTATCTTGGAGGTTGCTCCATGCAGGACATGGGGCAAGGAATGAGGCTAGATGAAGTATACTTTTGCTTGGGATTAATGCCATGTGGTGATGGATGCACTTGTGTAGTCAATGGAGGTCCTTCTAATGCTTCTTTACATGGTTAAAAAAAATGTTGTTCTTGCTTAAAAACGTCTTTTTTTATTTTTTTATTAGTAGGAAAACTATTAAAAACACTGTTTACATATATCAGAAACCCAACTTCTAAGTATGTGACTATAGTGGCGCCTTATAGGATTAGGGAGTTGTAGAAGAGTAATTTCCTAGTGTGTTAGGGTCTAAAGCATGATATATGGCAAGTTAGGGGTTAGATACAACCAAATGTTAGAAACACCATACACATGGGAGCTTATGAAATTGAAAGATGGTAAGAGGAGAAAACACCCTATCTTGGAGGTTGCTCGATGCAGGACATTGGGCAAGGAAAGAGGCTAGAAGAAGAATGCTTTTGCTTGGGATTAATGCCACGTGGTGATGAATGCACTTGTATAGTTAATGGATGTTCTTCTAATGCTTCACTACATGGTTAAAAAGAATGATATTCTTGCTTAAAAGCATAACTTTTTTTTATCAGTAGGAAAAAATCAACAAACTTTATATTAATAAGATTGTTACATATATCAGAAATACCATCATTCTAGCATCTATCGCCAAGATACCCCTATTTAACAATATGACCCATGTATCCCAAAAAGCATCCTTCACAATAATCCTAAAAACCATAGCTTCAACTTTTTTAACAATATATACAATCCACATATGGCCATAATTTGATGAAAATGAACCAAAAAAGAGAAACCCCCTAACTATATCATGTGTAGAAAATTTTCCCTGACCCAAGATAGTTGTCATTGTTATATGGACTGTAGATGATCTCGGTAGTAAGATGTCGATGGCCAACTTTTGATGATGCATATGTAGTCCCATTTTGTTCTTGGAATGTGTGTAAAAGTCTGCCCATCAAATAATCCGATCAAATTTTATTCCTATGTATCCAATAAGAAAGCATGAGAGGATTAAAGGATGTCTTGTCCACAACCCACTCAATAACCACTTTAGAGTCACCAAAAACATCCATAACTTTTATGGATAACCATTTTTCACAATATAAAACGCCCCAAAGTGCAATGATCTCTGCCCTCGAGTTGGTGCCCAACCCATTGAAACATGTGAAATGATTCAAATGTCCCACAAATGTTCATATTTGTAGCCCTGTCAAAAAACCCCACTGGATATTGACGTCGAATGTCGTCCAATTTAATACATATCTTCCAACCCTTACATACCTAAGGACTGGTCTCATAGAAATATGTACATATATTAATATTGGTCCGATTGATGTCTATTGATTGATTATAAAAAATGCACCTATTCCCGCATTTCCAAATACCCCAAATGATGTAGAAAGGAAAAGTTCGATATTCTTCATATCCAGACTTCTAGGCCATAATACAAGCAACCACAAATGAAGTATTCCAATCAACAGAGATCTTCAATAGGTTTAGAACAACGTTCCATATAGAAACCACCACATGACAAATAAGCAAAAGATGGGTCACATCCTCAAGAGCATCCTAACATAATATGCACCAACCCATACCAATGAAACCACATCGACATAAATTGTCCTAGGTCAATATTTTGTTTCTTCCAACCAGCTAACCAAAGCATATAATCTTAACTGAGATCTTCCATGTTCATATTTTTTTAAACCATGCCCATTCGATAGAGCCCTGTTGGAACTGTGAGATATATTTGTATACCTCGTTAACATTAACCATCCCTGGCTCCATCTTTCCATCCCATGTGAAAATATCCATCTTGTTCCTTAAGATGATGTTTGCCATAGAAAGGTTTTGGACAACCTGTCCCAGCACATCGCCAAATTCCTGCATAGGCCCAGATCTTGCGAGCTAAGCCAGGTAGGATATTGAAATATATAATACTGTGCCACCAATATCTGATGTAAATAGTATGCCCAAATTATGTAAATGCCTAATAAACGAGAGAGACAATGTATGATCACCAGAAATACCCCAAATTAGATTTAGACCAATATTCATTAGGGGAATTTTGAGGTCTAAAATGGGCCTCAGAAAATTATAAAATAATAGTGAAAATAATAAATAAGATTAGATTACATCATCAAATTTTAGAGGGAAAAAGGAAAAAAAAACTATTTTTTCAACTCGTATTTTCAACTTATCTCCCTATGGGTTTACTCAAATTTTGAGCGGCAACACTCATTGGATGTAGAATTTGATTCCTCATCCAAGGAGTACCGATGTTGCATACTTTTGATAGACCCTACCACACGAAAAATGAGGAATACATGAAAAACTTGATTACAATAACGTTTTTCATGTATTTTTCATTTTCTTGTGGCAGGGTCCATCAAAAGTATGCGACATGGGTACTCCTTGGACGATGAATTAAATTTTGCATCCAACGAGCACTCCCACTCACAATTTGAATAAAATCTTAGGGAGAAAAATTGAAAATATGAGATGAAAAAGTAGTTTTATTATTTTATTAATTTTAAATCTTTTTACTTTTTTACTCCAAAAATGCTGAATCATCCCCCATGGTTGACATCATCATCTTGAATCCTATTGGTTCTTATAAAGTTTATTTTGGTTGTGCATTTTTCTTAGGAGGCCCATTTTAGACCCTAAAATTTCTCTAATACATCTAAGAACTGGATCAAATCTCTCATCTGATGTTGCCAATCAACCAATGTTTGATTTTCATCAAACCACTCCAAATGTATATCATCATACATGGAGTTTGCCCCATCCTTAATCAACACATACATCAATCAGTTTCTTTGGTATTTCTCCTTAACATTATTTTGCCAGATGCCACAACCAGAAAGAGGCTCTTTACCCCTAGTGCCCAAAGAGGCTCTTTACCACCACTGCCCAATTAATTTTTTCAATATGAAGGATGCCCCAACCGCCAGAATCATTGTTTATAGAGATATCGTCCAGTCCAGCTAGATGTATTTTTTGTCGTCCCTAGATCCAACCCATATGAAATCTGAAATTAAAAAAAAACATAACCTTTCCTTCTAAAGGAAGGTTGTCCTACTCACAAGGGGATTTGAAGCAATAGAAGTCAAATACACTTTGAACATGCATTTGGGCATTGCAATTAACGTATGTGGAGGACAACTCTAGTAGGAAGAGCTTCAAATGAAGAAATGAGAATTAATAAATATAACTGAAGTTATGTTTAGGTCATTGTTAATGGAAACATCAATTTAAACACGGCTTTAAGTTATGTGTAGGTCACTGTGGACCTAAAGCCGACTACCAATTATAATTTTAAGTTATGGAGAGGTTGGACCTAACATAATGGAGAAACATGGGTATAAGTTGAATCATAAAATTTAATTGAGTGCACTTCAAGTGGTTTTGAGGAAAAGCTATTATTGTCTGCACTTGAATTCAAATCCCACTTTGTGACATGTTTGCTTTGTTGATGTAGGGAATGACCACCATCAAGTACACAAGTTCATCTTGAAGAAAAAACCTAATTAGACTTCCCTCCATTTTTGAATATGGAACTCTTCATAATCTAACACAGTGGTCATTATTAATTCGATCAAATGAAAAACTTCCTCAATTCTAGCCTAGTTGTTGTTAATAATTTGATTAAATGAAAAATGCAGATGACCTTCTAAAGCTAAAAATGCAATATGCCAATGAAAATCCTCAACTAAGATTTCAATGAGTAGAAATAACCAAGTAATAATACTCAATCAAGTGAAATGAATGTAGTGATAATCATGAAAAGGTTCATGGAATTATATTAATATACACTTCATATAGCTTACTACAAAAGGAGGTTAGCCTATCACATTGATATATATTGGATCATTATATTGTTTTTCATCCATCGCGATGGTTGTAGGGTGAAAAAATAAGAAAAATGAACTTACGAAGTGTAGTTTTAGCTGTGGGACCCAGTTTGGAGAATTGAGGTGAAAAACCAATTGAGACCAATTTGATGCCTTAAACAACACTTTTTGGAGGTAAAACTTTTCTGCTTAAGCACCACACCCCTAACACTATTCTATGCTCAAAGACCTCTATAACGGTACAAGAATCACATGAATTAAATTTCACATGCAAAAGTTCTGCTTCTTGGAATGACCTAATGTGATTGACCACGATAATTCGAGAGGATGAAACAATAGCCCTTGTTACTTGTGAAAAAGGGTCTAGCCATGTGGCCACTATGAAGAAGAGCCTATAAGGGTTGAATTGTAACACACATTGAGCATTGAATGGGTCAAATTTAACCTCTAGTTGGCTATTGTGTTGTGTTATAACCAAACCACTATGAGAAAAAGGGGTTCAATTCTATTCTAGTGAATTCTGGTTTGATATTGGAGTGGATTTTTGAGAGGGAGCATAATGTAAAGGGTTTTTGTTCTTTAGTATCTCGTGGGCCACATGTATCACTCCTTTGTATTTGCACCACTTCCATTAAGAAATAGAGTGTAGAACGACCTCAACTTCTAGTTGGGTTTTCTTTGGAAAGTGTTTCTCATGTCACATTTTATTGTTATTATTGTTAGTGAGTGATTTTTTTATATGTTATATATTTTCTGCATTTTATATATTGCATGCATAAGCATAAAACATTAGTTTAATAAATCTAGAAAATCAACGAAAATTAACCTTGAGAGTATAGATTTTGGATTTCAATGTACTTTTATTAAATCTATTATGACGAATGGTACAGTGGAATATCCATAACAATTTAGGGATCATATTGGTAACATAGTGGGTTTTTTTGGGTATATTGTGGGGAGTTGCAGGGAATTAGATCAATTTAAGAGAAAGTCATGAAACCCAACCATAACTGGCAAATTAGTTTTTAAGTGGGCCTAATGGTTAAGAGCACCTGTTTCCTCATAAGAGGTCATACATTCAAATCTAGACGGGGGTAGAGTATGTACAACTCTGTAGAATTTAACAATCAAATTATTGCATGGAGATTGGTCCATTGTCCCACAAACAAGGGGGTCTCATACATCAATTTGGTGTTTTTCTTGACTGTGACCTTAAAAATATATTATTACTATTATTATTAACAACCATCGATATATCTTTGGCCCATTGTGAAAAGTCTCAAGGAATAAGTTCCCCCACCTTTGTGGAGTCTCGACTCTTGCTAAGTCATAAATTCTTGGTATATCTGGCTTTTAGGTTGTTGGATATACTTGATGTTAGTGGCAACTGCTATATTTGATCTTGGGCCTCATCTAGATTACTCCAATTAGTTACCAATTCACCATGGTAAAAAAAAAACCCCCTTGCTATCTGACATAGGAGAGGTTCGTAAGGATGGAAGAGCAAGTTGTAGATAACAACCATAATAGGAATTGTTAGAAAATCAGAAAGGCAAAAATATTTTCTTATGTTGACAATTACTTGTGATATTCTTGTATTTTTATTAAATTTATTTATGTTCCTTTTTTTTTATAATCTTCTTCTCATCAAGAAATCATCAAATCAAAAGCATGCAGATCAATGACACCAAATATAAGCCATCATCCAGGGCTAAAACCCTAAAACCCAGTCAAAATCTTCGACTAGTAGATTCAAATAAAATTGAGACAATCCAAAACCTTAGACCAGACCAAAATACCTTCCTCTCTCCACCAAGTCAACCTTCCAAATTGAATAACCAAAATTCAGTGGCCACTTCTATTCAAACAACTTCAACCCAGCTACAACTCAGAATTTTGGCCCTCCAACTTCAAGAATTTCGACCCTACTACAGACCTGCAACTTCAAAATTTTTCACATGCGAGTCAAAAGAGAGCGAAAATAGTCTTCAAAGTTCTTTGCTAGGGTATTTTCTTCCTTTTTTAGGCATTTCACGTTCCTCTTTTCCCGCAACTGCAGATCAAACTTAATTGTGTGTGTCTTCCAAATGAGTCGAGTAGCTGCTTATTTATAGTGGTTTTTGGCTCCCTTTTGAGGCCAACTTGTATTCTTTGAGGTTGAATTGGTGGAGGAGGCACAAATGGTACTTTTGACACAAAAATAATTTTATTTCTTGTTTTACAAAGCCCAAGAAGGGCCTCTTAAATAATGGCAAGGACTAGGACTCATGACATGAACCCTAGAAGCCTAAAATGGAGGTTTATACCTAAAAATAAAATAATAAAGCATGAAACCCATGCTAATAATACTTTTTCTTTCATAATAAAATTTCTTTTGACAAATACATTACATTGAGAAGACCAACAATAGTTACATTCTTCAACATGAACCTCTTATGGTGGCTTTGGTAAACATACTTGGAAACATAGAAGATAGAGGGTCCAATTCAATGATTGGATTAGAGGGAAAATTAGGGGATTGAGAAGACCTAGAGGAGTCTAAGAAAGACCCTGAAAAAGGAAAATCTAGTTCAAGTGTCATGAACCATTCATAGTTCTTGTTTAAGATGGAAGCAAGGGTCGACATCAAGACAATCAAGGTGATACTAACACTTCGAATTTTTTTCCACAGGAAAAATCATAACTTCCATTAATATATAATAAAATTCACATGCTATATATGCAAAAAGCATATTCATTTCAGCTAGGTAGCTGCAGTGAAAATAAAAAAACTATACATTCTGTTAACATTCCATGATGACATATAATGTTTGATAGGTAGTTCTAACAAGTAGCAGTTATTATGTACATATAATAGCCCACAACCAAAAAACTCTGTGCATAAATAACCAAAAATAATCCAGAAGATGAAGTTCAGTTAATGCACTGAGTTCACCCAACCCTTTGATTTGGCTCAAAGGGTCGGTGAAAATACTGATAGTAGATGTGGTCGTTCTGCTCCTGAATCTCCCATTGATCTCTTAATAGGTGTGCTGCCTCCTTGGATAGGAGATCGGAAACCGCATTCCTCTCCCTGTAAATATGTTGACATGAGATGAGATCAAAATGTGTTTGAGTTGAAGAACTTCATGCAAAATGTTCTGTAGTGTGTGCGCGTGACATGTAGAGTGCAAGTTGAACCAATCAATGATAATTTTGGAGTCCCCATAAATCTGTAGTTTGATGCAGTTTTTTGTGATGGAAAATTGAAGGAGAGCTAGGAGACAGGATAATTCCACAAAATTATTCGTGCCACAGCTGAGACCGATCTTGAATTTGAAGGAGTGTTGAACCAACATGTGAAGAAGGAAGCCTCCCCCGCATCCATCCAGCTGTGCCGATCCATCGAAATATGCCAAAGGATAGGAGTAATCAATGTTCTCAGGAGTGATTATCCGGGGGGCAAGTGGTGGAGGATCAGCCAAGATCAAATGATAGATAGAGGTGATATGGGCTACAGAGGTGATCTAGGAGGGTGGGGTGTTTTGGAAGATGGCACGATTGCGTGCAATCCAAATAATCCAACAGACTAATGAGGGGAGGTTGCGGAGCTTGTGGGGATTGGATGAAAGCCACCAGGTATCCTAGGCTGTAAGAACAATAGGTCCCTCCCATCTAAGGTGGAGATTGAGGGAAGATAGGATAAGGTTCCATAGTTCATAGATGGCTGGACATGAGAGAAATAGGTGCTCTGTGTCTTCTGTGGCCGAGGCACATAGTGCACATCTGTTGGGACCAATGTGTGAACGCAATTGAAGATTAGCCCCAATGGGTATTTTCTTAGTGAGTATGCACCACATAAGTAGTCTGGCTTTAGCTGGGCACTTGAGTTTCCAAAGAGTGCTCCACCAAGAGTGCATGTTCAATGGCCGATGGGGGCCAAAGATGTGTATATAACCTTCTTTTGGGGAGTATCTTCCATGCTTGGAGATCATCCAAATAATTTCATCTTCTCTGTCAGTGATTCTGACATGTGTTTTATTTAAAGCGTTCAGGTAGTGAGTCCATGCCTCTTCTCATTGGGGATGTAAGTGAAGAGCACAATGATTCAACCATCCTTGGGAAAAGATGGTGGTGTGATCCCTGTCAGCAATTTGATGAAGAGTGAAAATGCCAACTTGATTAAGTGTATGAATTAGTGAAAAGGGGGGGGGGGGCGGGGGGGGGGGATATGGGCATTTCCACAACCCGACCATGGGTCACGACCGATACAAACCTTCGTGCTAGAGCCCACTTTCCAAGCTAGTCTATCACTGATGTGTACAATGGATCCCAGAATGGCCCTCCAGATAGTGGATATGTTTGTTCTATGACCTGGCATATGTCAGATCCAATCTAGTGGGCACAGAGGGTGTATGTACTTTTGGGTGACAACCCTGGTCCATAAGTTGTGCTCGGTAAGGCTCTGCCACCCAAGCTTTGCTGCAAGTCCTTGTGCAAATGCGGGGAGGTCTTTTATGCCCCAGCCGCCCCATCTCTTTGGAAGGGCTATAAGAGTCCATTTGGTCCATGCGAAAGTGTGACCCTCCTTTGCCCCATTCCAGAGAAATCTTCCACAGATCTTCTAAATCCTGTTAAGTATACCTTTAGGGATCCAGGCAAGGGACATCCAATAGATCGGAATGGCCTCCAAAACCTGACTTGATGAGAACAAGCCTTCCAGCCTGGGAGAGCCATCGATGGCACAAAATATTCAGTCTCTTTTCAATCTTGGTAATCAACCAGGTCTAGTCAACAGTTTTGTAATTGACAGGCTTCAGATGGTAGCCTAAGTATTTCAGACCCACATCAAATCTGGAGAGATTGAATGGGAACCGCTACTGTGAAAAGAATATTACATATGGAGAGAAACCATGGAAAGTGATGGTGGATTTGCTGTTATTGCAGGACATTCTAGTTGCTTTGCAAAATAGTAGAAGAACTGTATACACCACGGTAGAGTCACTAATGGACCCATTCAAGAATATGATGATATCGTATACAAAAAGAAGATGGGTAAGAGTACAATTATCGATGATATTTATGCCTCTCATTTTTCCCTTGTCCCTTTATTCAATGAGGCATCCACTAAGTCCTTCCATGACTAGGAGGAAAAGTAAAGGAGATAGTAGGTAGCCCTGTGGAAGGCCTCTTTCCGCATGAAAAAATTCTGTGGCTGCACCATTGATGAGGACACTGTATGAGACATAGGTGATGAAATACATGATCCAATTGATCACCTAGTTAGGGAAGCCAAGATGTGTGAGGAGCATGCGAATATAGAGCCAACTATACTGATCAAATGCTTTCTTAAGGTCTATCTTAAGGATCATTCCTTTGATTTTCTTGGTATGCATGGAGTGAAGACCTTCCTGAGAAATACCAATGGCTTCATGGATTTGTATGTTCTCCAAGAAAGAAAATTTTTCGAGGGAAATGAAATTAGATAAAGTAGGTTTAAGCCGGTTGGCTAAGATTTTAGCCATAATCTTGTAGATGCAATTACACAAAGATATGGGGCGGAAATATTTGAAAGAGGAGGGCTGATCGGTTTTGGGGATGAGGGCGATAAAGGTAGATTTGAAAGCTTCGTAGATGCGCCCAGATAACCTAGTCTCCTCCACCACTTCCAGAAGATCTTGTCCCAACAAATCAAAAAAAGCCAAGTAAAATTCCACTAACCATCCGTTAGGTTCATGACTCTTGTCCTTAATGAACCGTTTGAGGACAGATTCCAGTTTTTCCAATGTGACCGGTTCATATAGGTCCACAGTAGTATGTCGATCCACAAATATGGGGAAAAGAGAGGCGACCTTGATGATCTCTGCCAGAGAGGAGTGCTGTGGAGCCTTGTAGAGATTTCTAAAATGTGTGATACCCTTTTGAGAAAGTTGTAAAAATGTAGAAGCAAAGGTGCCATCATCATTATCAAGCTCCCAAATTGTATTAATGGCCTTCCTACTACTGGGAAATTGATGGAAGAACTTAGAGTTTTCGTCCCCCACTTTGATCCATATGGCTCGAATTTTCTAGGATTCATCTATTTCCTGTAGGATTTTTAGTCGATATTTTTATGGCTCGATGAGGTGATCTTTAGCAGAGTCAGATATAAATCCCCCATGGATAGGATCCCCAAGTCCTTCGATTTCCCGTTCAATGATCGAGAGGGCTTGATCAGAAAATATATTTTTATTCTTCGCCCATGTGATGGTATGTATTTTGATGGAATGGAGTGTATGTGCAAAGAGGGAAGAGGCCGAGTGTTCACCAGAAAGCTGAGTAAGTCTCAAATTATTTTTTACTATGTCTATAAAACCCTCATCCTGAAGCCACACCGAGCAAAACTTGAAAGGGGAGGCCGGTTTGCAGAAGGCTCCTGATAGTTCAAGGTAGATGGGGGAGTGGTCAGATATGCCCCCCGATCCAACCCATTGCCTGAAGGAGCCCAAAAGCTGTAGGATTTCCTCCTTGATGAGGAATCTGTCAAGTCTGCGGGCGACCATGGCATTGCCAGTGCGTCGATTGCGCCATGTGGGTGAGGGAGAGGTCAATATGGGATCCACCAACTGATAAAGAGTGAGCTGGTGCCAGAAAAAATCAGAGGGTTGATCCCACTGTGCATTAGATCCTCAATATTTCGTGAGCCCAAGAGAGAAGTTTATATCATCGACAAGGATTATGTTATCAACTCGAAGAAGAGAGGACTGTAGAAGATAAGACCAAAATCGTTTTCGGTGTTGACAGGGTCTGTAAACATTAATGATACCGAATTTCATTCCAAGATCCTCTGAGATAACATTCGAAACAAGTGTCCCTTCCCGACCCCAACAATTGAGAAGCTTAATGGTCTAGGGATTAATGCCAAGAGCGATGCCACTCGATCGCCCTTTAGCGTCCAATGCGTGGAAGGTCCAGGAGGGAAAGAGGGTAGAGAGGATGTGGATGGATGATTCAAAAGAAGTGATGGTTTCTTCAAGAAGGATAATTTCCACAGGGATAGGTTCAAATGGGTGCCAAAGGGCAAGGTGCTTGGCTGTACTAGCCAACCCTCTGCAATTAAAGAGAGGCACTTCATCGGGAAACCAGGACGAGGGTGTGTCTTTCTCTAAGAACCATTTTGATGGTGCTTTCTAGTGGCAACATCAAGTTTGGCTTGGAGAATGGCCTTGGAGATACTGGAATGATGACCTCTGGGAAGCTTGGCTTGGGTAGAGGAAAGGCCAAGGGGAGGGCCCAGACCAATAGGTGCAGTGGAGCGGGGACAAAGGTTATAAGGATGGGAGGAGGAGGAATCAAAGGAGTCTGCCACCAATGAAGGTGTGGAGGAGGGGATGGGGAGGGGGGAAGAGGGAGAGGGAAGGAGGGAGGAGGGAGGAGGGAGAGAGAGGGTAATAATGGTTAGGGGAGTAGGGGAGAAAACCAGAGGGGATGAGATGAGGGGACAGATGATCAATGAAACATGAATGCCAACATGTGAGGATGTAGTGCATAAATGTGATTTAGTGGAAGATAGATGAGATGTAAAAGACACAGGAGGGAGAGGAGGAGTACCAGAACCTGGAGAGTACCCAGTGGAAGTTGCCACTGTCATGGAGCGAGTGACCCTGGTTGTATCACAAGCAGCATCCAGTGTGGAGGTCCCCAAGTGAGCAGTCACAACTGTTAAGAGGAAGCACGTCAACTGAGTTTGTCTCTGCAGGGAAACGAAGTACGGGTCCATAGTATAATAACCAACTAATGTATGTGCACTTGAAGCAGGGAAAATCAAAGGGCAATCCTTATATACATGACCCACCTTGTGACATATGAAAGGTACGCCTTCATAATCAAGTATCTGAATCCTAATGGTGTTGCGCCATTGTATTTTGAAATAATCCTCTAATCCTTCCTTGTTATCTAGATGAACAAGGATGCAGGCGAATGCCATCTTGCCCGAATCAATGTAGGTGCGATCATGGTCCAGGCAAGTCCCCAACATATCGCCAATGTTGGTAAATATCTGCTTAGTCCATAGATTAATAGGGAGACCAGGTAAACGAACCCATAGGATCGGCCCCCAATTGTTCACGCTTAGGGTCAAATAAGGGGCTCCATCTCTTGAGTAGTTTAGGAGGCATATCAATATGCCAGTACTGCGATAGGACCCAATCAATGGGATCCTTAGTAGTGAACCGGAGGGAAAACCAACCTTTGGTGAGGGTATGGATCGAGGGAAGATCTTGAAGCAGGCCTCCCCAAATTTCCATGACCCATTGTTGCAGTCTCTTAGCACCATAGTTGTGGCCACGAACATGTCTGACTAGTACTTTGTCCACAGTGCCTAAAACATCAACCATATATATGCCTTCTCCGAGCGTGAGAAGATTTCCTCGGTTGCAGGCCTTGACACAATTTGTGCGCCTGGAGGCACAAAGGGGAGCACGAGAGGATAGGGGGTCCAAGGCTTTCAAGGAGGGGGGGGGAGGGAGTCGCAACAGAGGAAGGGGGGCAGCTATGTTTTGGGGGGGGGGGGGGGTTGATATCGAAGTGACCCAAGGGATGATGAGGGGCAGGCTGTGAGGTTCGAGGGTTTGGGGAAGTAAGTAGAGGTGACTGGGGAGTAGTTAGAGGGGGAGGGTCAGAGGTGAGGGTGTGAGGCACAGATGAAGGGGGAGAGGGAAACATGATGGAAGGCCAAGGGTATCATATCGATGGTGCCGTGGTCGATAGGGGAAAAGTCTGCGAGAGGAAGGATAGGGAGGCAGGGGACAACAGATGGAGATCCGGGGAGGTGATGAGGTCAAGGTCAGCAATAGAGTGAATGATTGGGGAGTTGGATATGAGGCTAGGGACAAAGAAAGAGTCGAGGCAGGAGAAAGAGCGGTTAGGAGCGAGAGCAGATAATGAGGGCCCAGGCACAATAGAAAGATTAAAAGAGAGATATGTTGGGTGGGTAACATGCATACCAGTAGAAAATCAGTTAGTCAATGACAGATGTCCTCTAACATGAAGGGGTCCTTAGTGTTTTCAACGAGCTCCTCGTCCTAGACCCCTACCATTGTTAGCCCCCAAAAACCGTTAAGCTAAACCGAAAAACCATCTATAGAGGGTCGATGCCGCGGGATGAGTGAAACCATTGTTGGTGTTCCCATGTTTTGGCCAGGTTGGCAAGACTAAAAGATGAGACAACATCAGAACCACTTTCAGACCTCAGGATCTAGCCCTCCTCGGTCCAGAGAGGGATCTCTCTATGATATGTCAAAGGTATATGACTTTGAAGCTCAGTGTTAAGATATTAGGCTAGTTATAAGGCTCGGGGTTTGTTTGTTTGATGTATGTTTGGTTGTTGGGAATCAAGAAAGAAAGGTTCGATATAAGACAAGGATGAGAAAAGAGGGTTTTAGGCAAAGGAGGGATAATTCCAGGGAACATTCAAGACCATTGGGCAATGGAGTTAGGAAAGGGTTTACTTGCTATTCAATGTGCAGGCTTTCAGTTGGGTTAGTCATCTAAAGCATTGGATCTTAAAGATGATTGTGTGATATGAAATGGTAAGAGAGAAGGTGAAAGCAAGGAAACCGTCCAAGGTGACCTTTAGAAATCAGATCCAGGGACAGGGCATACCATTGACCACCTGTGATCTAAAATCCAAAAGCTAACTCTTCAAACAATAAACATTAAAGGTTTAGAACAAAAAGTTAAAGACCTGAGATCAGAGAGAGACTTTGAACTCTCAATGCTTCAGCCTCCAGCTTGAGTGATCTTAGAAAAGGTTCAATTAACTGAAAGGGATCCTAGTGAGATAGGGACATAGTTCTAGACCTCCCAGTGTTCCCAATTCATTCAATTAAATCCTAACAAGAACATCTACGAACAGATTCATTAATTCATACATTAGCTAGCAGGCAATAACATCCGCTACACTGGTTAAATTAATTGAAACCAAACCTTAGATAACACATATAGTAGAAAAACATTGAAGGCAAGGAGAGCAGAAACATAGGGTACCTAACAAGGGTAAATCCTATGCCAGATTTCTGATGCGAGCCAGTAGAAATGAAATGAAATGAAATAAGACACAAAGACAAAAAAACATCACCGCAGCTTTAGATCAGGATCCAAAAAAATGTGCTTGTCATATTAAAAAGCAACACCAGTCAAGTACAACATTACCAATGGCTGAATATTTAGTTTGAAAACATCTTCTTCTGCCTACCTTACAAATTTACACAGAGACTATGTCTCAAAAGAAACAGCTTGTAATTCTCTGATAACTAATCAACAACCTTTACAATGAGTTCCTTCATGAAATTTATAGCTCAAGTGGAGTAGAGAAAGTAGGTGGAAAACTAAATGCAGCATTAAAAACTCAGAAGAGGAAGAGGGCCGAGGCCCATTCTATTTAAATTCTGTGCATTTATCCATGGCACTCTTTGGGTGAAAGAGTGGTCTTCGCCAGGCTTCCATTTACTCCAGGTATGTCTCTGGTGTACTTGCTGTAACACTCTGGTTAACTAAACAAAAAGGTAGAATGATGATGCCAAGGTCTGCCATACTGCGTAACAAATGCTTCTGATAGCATAAGATTGTTGTCAGGGGGGAAAAATTTACTTGGACACAATGTAGACTGAAACAATAATGTGTACCATGTCCTTTCATAGAGAAAAACATTCTGCTGATGTAGAAAACCTGATATACATTAATTTATGCGCTCTGTACCCTCTGTGTGATCCATGATGTCTTCAATCTGGTACTTTGCCTCTGAACCACTGAGTTAAGGCTCAAAGATCTTCATTTTCGTGCCTTAAACTCTCTGCTACTCCATTTCTGTCTTTGTCGGTGAAATCTGCACTTTTAATGGCTCTGGGGAGGTTTTACAGAGTTCAAACCCTGTTATTTTAGTGCAAGCCCTGTCATGGCTCCTTCCCAGGCTTTCTTCGTGATTTCAGCCTCTGAAAAATGGTCCTTTCTATGTTTTTTTCCACTGTAATAAAGACTGTGTAATCATGGCGGCTTTCACCATCTGATAACCCTACAAAACACGAAAACCTGTTAAGAAAAACACGTATGGAGGTGGTGGATGCAACAGGGATGACGAGAATGGCCATGCAGACTGGTGAGATGGCGGAAAAGTGTATGATCATGGCGGAAAATGCAACTTAACAGTGGAACATGGTCTGGAGGACGTGGGCGGAGCGCAACAAATTTTTAATGCAACACCTTTGAATTTTGACCTTTTGAATATATAAAGAGAGACGGGTGAAATATGACAAAACTACGTGGAAAGGGTGACGTGGCGATATGGGGTTAATTGGCGGGCATGCATTTAATCTGGGCCGTCCGATTTCCGGAGGAAAACGATGGTGGAAAACACGTCGGAGGGCGATGGACAGTGGGCCAGGGGTACGATTGCCTCTGATTAATCTTTGTGCGTCTTCGCGGTGCGATCGCCATTGGATTGAGAGCCCCAGATCGGGCGGTTGATATGCATATCGCGCCGAGTGAATTGCCGAACTTTAACGCGCGATGGGGGGGGTGGTTTTCAAACAGTGCTCGGGACACGCGGCATCCGATGAATGGAATCGCTATGAAATGGAAAATACCGCTCAACCTCCAAATGCGGTACGATGGATACCACTGGTTTTTGAACAGTGCGCGGTGCGGGGACCACAGGGCGGGTGGACTTCTGACCGTTGATCAGGCGGGTTAAACAGACGGCTGTGATGTGGTCTGAGAGGTAAACAGGGTGAGAGGTGGATGCAGTGGGGAATGTGATGACCGTCCGATCTATACAGATCGACGGTTTAAAATTCTCCGTATATATACTTGCAATAAGTGCCTTCCACCTTGGCGCCTGGTCTTGGCGCTGGGTCACGTGGGGGAAAAAGCTGAGGGGCTAGGGACGAAAGGTGCTAAGCCCAAATGTATGGAAAACATGGTTTTTTGGCCCATTGTTAGTGAAATTCAAGGCCAGGGAAAGGTAACGGTAGGGGAAAGAGGGGGAAATAAATCAAACCAGGGGTATTATGTATGGTTTAAAGGAGTTTTTTGGGAAAGTTTAGAAGGGTTAGGGGAGAAATTTCGGGGTGAAAAGGGGAACTCAACAACGGGGACAAAAGGGTTGAAAATGGATACTTTGTAGGGATACAAGGGATAAATGTAGGCCTTTAGTAACACAATTTTTCACAATCAGAGAGGATTTTGTATGGATACAGCAGGGAGGATTTTACTAAAGGACAAAAGGCACAATGAGGCTTCAAGGATGATGTGTTTTCAAAGGAAATGCATTCCTTGAAGGCTCAAAAACATTCTAGCCCCCTGTTTTCTTGTCAAAATTTATAGGGGGGCTAACAGTGGCTCCACATGGGGATGGCTTCTTCTTGAAGGAGTCAAGAATCCAGAGGATGATCTTTGGTGTAGGCCAGATGCCTGCTGCTTGAGCCACCTTTCTTTTTTGATTTTCAGCTGCCACAATTATGAAGACATCAATTAGCAGAAACATTACCCAAAAAATCTACCTACCCATCCTACATTCCTAGCATTTTTTTCTAGGGTGCATTTGGACTAGCAGACCCTTTACATCATTTTATTTTTTACAAACAAGAAAATGAACCTATTCTATTTCTACCCTTATTGCTCCATGAGACCAGATTAAACTGTTGGCCTCACATGTTTCTCTACCTAATCTAATATCTGCTGGGATTATACTGTCCAACAGATTTCTTCTCTACATTCTACAATAGGGATTTAAAAACATTCAAACTAGGATTATACAGTCTAGTTTGCTGTGGATCCAAGGCATAAAGACAGTTGCACATGGACAAAATTTTGCAGAAAATTGAAAACAAAATCTTGAAGGCTTGAAATCTGAAGCTTGACACATCCTTCTTTCTTTTGTGACTCAAGTTTTGAGCTTGTTAGAGTCACTTTCTCTTCTTCATTCAGCTCTGGTTTTGGGCTTGTTAGAGATGATTCTTCTTTCTTCTTTACTGGTCCAGGTTTTGGGCATGTTTGAACCGGCTACCTTTACTTCCTTTGGCTCAGGTTTTGATCATATTAGAGCCAATATTTTGCACTTCGGAGGTTCATGTTTTGAGCATGTCTGAACCCCTCCTTTCTCTCTATTTTTTGAAAAATTTTCTTTTTTTTTCTTCAAAACACTGCAATGGTATGTACAATGGAAATGGAAACTGGAAATTGGAAATCTGCAGAAGTAGTGTTTGAGCATCCTACCATTGACAGGACCCCCAAACAGCTCTGTACCATCTATTTCTTGTAGAAAAAAGGAATTTGAACCCACAGTGGCCTGGATGATGTATGGACCTTGCCACAAACTGTCAAACTTGCCGTGCTTTCCTTTGTCCTCTCTCCTTGAGTCCCACTTCAGAACTTTATCTCCAATTTTCAAATCAGAGGCCTTAGTTCTTTTGTCAAATAACTTCTTTATATTTTCCTGAACCTTGATAGCTCTGTTATAGACCTCTTCCCTTGTTTGTTGGAGATGAATTGTTTGGTTTATCCTCCTCATCATACTGTCTTCTTCTGTTTGTATCTCTTGAACAAGTTTGATCACTGGTACCCCAAGGGTGGTAGGAAACACTGCTTCTGTTCCATAGACAAGCTAGTATGGTGACATGCCAATGGATTTCTTTGTTGTAAGCTTGTCAACCCACAAAGCATGCACTAACTTGTTATGCCATGACTTTTTGTTCTCTTCCAGCATCTTTTTGATGATAGTCACCAGGCTCTTGTTTGATGATTAAGCTAATCCATTGACCTGAGGGTAATATGCAGTTGAATGATCGAGTACTATTTGATACCTATGACAAAAATCGACCATTTTCTTGGATCCAAAAGCAGCAGCATTATCAGTGATTATTTTCCTTGGAAAGCTAAACCAAGAGAGGATATGATCTTCTAGGAACCTAATGATGATAGAATCTGTGGCATTCCTAGTAGGTATGGCCTCTATCCACTTAGTGAAGTAGTCTGTGGCTGTTAGGATCCATTTGTGTTGTGCAGAAGAAGCAAGATGAATTTCTCCTATGAAATCTAGGCCCCATTGCATAAAGGGACCCTCAACAGTGATGGGTTGTAGAGGTAAGGGGAGGAGTTTTCTTTTGCCCTCAAAAATATGGCATTGGTGGCAGGCAATTACCATCTTATGGATATCATTGAAGAGTGTGGGCCAATAGTAACCATCTCTGAGTATTTTGTTGGCAGTGGCTTTCCAGCTCAGGTGGCCTCTACACTCTCCTGCATGGAACTCTTGTTTAATCCTTTCTGCTTCAGGCTCAGGTAGACATTTAAGCAATAGGCCATTTGTACTCTTCCAGTATAAACATTCATTCAGAATAAAATAGCTTCTGGCTTTTAGCTTTAAGAATTTGGCCTTAGCCTTTGATAGTTCAGGAGGGGCATTGAGGTGTGTAAGCACATACAGAATGTCAGAATACCAAGGAGAGCTCTGAAACTTCTCCTCAACAGTGGGATCAGGCAATCCCTGCTGCTCGTCCAAGGCATCTACCATGTTAATGTCAAGGGCTTGTAGATTTGATTCAGCCATTAGTTGAGCTAAGCCCTGACCTTTAATCAGTTTGGTGGGTTTTATCTCAAGGTAATATTCTAAAATCACAGCAATCCATTTTCCCTCTTCCCATCTGGGTCTTGGGACAAGATGTCTTTAACCACTATATTTGGCACATAGGCTATGGTGTGGGAATGCAGTATGTACACCCTAAAGTCTTTCAAGGCCTTAACTAGAGCATAGGCCTGTTTTTCCATTATGTTGTATTTCAAGGGTGCATCCCTGAGTGCTTTGCTGAAGAAAGAAATGGGCTGTTCCATTCCCTTTGGATTTTTCTGTAGTAGAACTGCAACTATCATATGCTCGGAGGAAAATGAAAAAATCAGGAAATCCTTTGAGAAATCTGGGTTGATTAGGACAGGAGCCTAGGTGAGTGCAAGTTTAACTGATTCAAAAGATTTCTTAGCCTCAACAGTCCACTTAACTCCTACACCTTTCTTTAACATGTTAGTCATATTCCTAAGGTGTTCAACAAAGTTGAGAATAAACCTCCTGAGGGAGTTGATTTTCCCAATGAAGGACTGTAAATCTTTGATATTTCTCGGGTGTGTGATTTGTAGTATTCCCTCAACTCTTTGTGGGTCTATCCTAATCCCTTTCTCAGATATGATGTGGCCAAGAATATTACCTTCTTATAGCCCAAATACAGTCTTTTTAGGATTCAATGACAGACCAAACCTTCTACATTTTTCAAATACTCTTCTCAGATGTTCTAGGTGTTCTTCTTCAGTCTTGGAGTAAATGGTTATATCATCTAGGTAGATGACAATGAAGTGCCCTATTTCATTTGAAAAAGCTATATCCATTACTCTTTGGAAAGTGGCTCCAGCGTTCATCAGTCCAAAAGGCATTTTTACATACATAAAAGTCTCCCATGGAGTGGTGAAAGCTGTTTTGAGTTGGTCTTCTGGGATTACTAAAACTTGGTTGTAACCTGAAAAACCATCTAGCAGGGAGATCCTTTTTGAGCCTACTACCCTCTGAAGGATGTGTTCCATTTTTGGAAAAGGGTAATTGTCTTTGAGTGAGGCTCTATTAAGATTCCTGAAATCAATACACAGCCTGATCTCCCCTGTTTTCTTTCTCACAGCCACTAGGTTTGATACCCAATCAGAGAACCTCACAGGCACAATTATGTCTGCCTCATACATCTTCTTAATCTCTTTTTCCACTACAGGAAATTGTTTTGGGTTTATCCTGCAGAGTTTCTGTCTGTAGGGCTTCTGATTTTCTTTCAGAGGTATTTTGTGCTGTATAATGTTTGTGTCATAGGCCTTTAAGTCCTCATAGCTCCAGGCAAACACATCAATGAATTCTTTGAATAGGCCAACGTATTTCTTTTTCATGTTTGCAGGCAGGGACTTAGCCAATTTGATCATCTTGGGTTTATCTTCAGTGCCTATGTTGCATTCCTCAACCTCAAAATCTGAGTGTTCTATAGTGGGATTTTTTGCTACATCATCAAAGTAAAAAAGGTCTTCTAAAGGTGCCAGACCTCGAGGTATGTTCTTATCTTTGGTCTGCAGCACCTCTACTTCCTCACTATCTACGTTTTCCACTTTTTCGTTTGGATTTCCAATCTGTTCGTTTACAATTTTTATTTCTATGTTATAGGGTGGTTCTTCCTCATCTGAGGACTCTTCACTTAGGCAGCTATTGTCAGATTTAGAGTTTGAATCGAAAAACTCAAACTCGTTTCTACCTATCAGGAAATCCTCAATCTGTTTATCCCCTTCAAAAACCTACCGATATTTTTCGTTATCCGGCACTGCAGGTATGAATTTGGTCTGAATGATGATTTGTTGGTCACTAGGAGGTTTATGATATGAACTAGCCATGCAAGCTAATCCATTTGCAATTGCGTTCTGGCTTCTAGGGATAAACACCAGCTCGTATTCTATAAAGGTTTTCAACAAATCCATAGTGTCATTCTTGTATGCTCTCAGCCTAGGATTTTTCACTGTGTATTCACCATTCACCTGTTTAATGATCATCTCAGAGTCCCCATGCACAGTTATCCTACGAGCTCCTAATTTTCTCAACAGATTTAAGCCTAGGATAAGAGCCTCATACTCTGCAATATTGTTTGTACATTTGAAGTGCAGGTTGCAGGCATGGCTCTCTGCGTAACCACTCTCTGTGTTATGTATCCATACTCCTACACCTGCAGTCCTCTTGGTGCATGACCCATCAAAATTCATTTCCCATAAAGGTTCGTTCTTGGGTTTATCATTGTTTCGTTCTTGGTGTGGTGTAGGATGACTAATCAACTGACTGCATTCTGTTCCTGGTTCACTCTGAGTTTTTGTTTCAGCGCACTGTTCAAAGCTTTCTATATCATTCTCCTCCGAGTCTAGAGTAACCATTATGTTAAAGTCCATGGGCTCTGTTTCCTGGTTCGTATCTCTGTTTTTGGGCTCTGACCCCTCTAAGGATTCGTTATTACAAAGGATGAAGGAGTCAAGGTCTGTATGTACATAGTATAAAGGTGATTTTTCAGGCTTTTCGGGGCTAATGACCAGGAATTTCATTTTTGCTTCTCTGTACAGTCTCCTAAGTTGGCCAAAGACTGGGATTGTGGCATAGGCCCCATCCATCTGCATTGTACCTTGCAGCTTGGCTCCCCATGATCTCGATAATAACATGCCATACTTGGGTGGTACATCTGCCACTACAACATCCATGAACATACACTTGGCTGGAATCTGGGTGAGGCTCACACATAAATCTTTGATTAGGCCAAGACACTTCACCCTGCTAGAATCAAATGAATATAAGTCTTTGTATGGTCGGGTTATCTCTAGGCCTAATATTTCCATAGCTACTTTAGGCATCAAGTTGTGTGAGGCACCAGAGTCATGCATTGCATTATGAAGGATCTTATCATGGATATTGAGACTGATATAAAAAGGTGGCACTACCCCCTCCTGAAACTTTCCTTCTATCTTTGGACCAAACAGAAGGGCCGGTTGATCATCACTTAGATTTACAGTGTCACTGTTTTCCCCTAGATATAATGCTTTCAAAATTTGGCCTTTATATATATCCTAAGTGGCCAGCTCAGAGAGTGGGACAGAGATTTTAATTTTTGAAATCTCACTTTCCAAATTGAAAGTGGACTGATTCTTTGGAACGTTCAAATCTGTTTTATTAACCACCACCTTAGTGGCTGAATCGGTGTGCTGATTCTCGCTATGTACAGTGTTTGTGACAGTTTTATCAAGAGCACTAACTGCAATGCTAGTGCTGCTAGTTGGTTTACCTTGTTTACCAATGTTTTGGTTGTCTTTTTCTTTGTTCTTTCCAGAACTCTCAGCTGCTGATTTGTCATTTTCAGCAGTCACTTAAGAAGTTTTCTCAGGCCTTTTCTTGATGGTAACCTCAGAAGCTTTTGGTTTGGTAGTTTCTAGGTTCTGTTTGCTTCTAAGTTCATATTGTTCTCTGACCTACATCATGGCATTTTCAAATCCTAACCTGTAATCCTCAGATTCTGACCATTCCTCATCCCAATATGAGGGTGAGGGCTGATCTTCTTCTGTGGAACAGTTGTGGATTGAGTTTTCTACTTCAAACAGGTTTATTGTGTTTCCCTTAGACTCTTCTATGATTCCCTCATCTTCATCAAGAAAGTTCTCTTGGAATGGGGGAATAACTTGCTGATCTGATTCTCTTTGTCTGTTGGGAGTGGCATTGTTTCTTCTAAAGTTCTGGTTCTGGTTATGACTTTGACTTCTGTTTTGGTTACTAACTATGACAACCATTTTTTCCATCATTTGTTCTAGCTTTTCCACGTTTTTGGACAGACGGTCATAATTTGGATCAGATGTGGAAGCTACATTGTCATCTCTATATGTTACCCTTTTCTCAGCTCTCAATCTCGCTTTCTTCTCAATCAAATTTGCCTCTACACTCACTTCTCCTTTTTGCATGTCTTCCAACGTGTTGTAATCCCTCTCCCTAAGATGGTAGGCCATGTCAGCATGTAGGACTTCAGGGTATTTCACTAGAACCATACCTTAGGGAGGTTTCATGTGTGGTGGAAGAGCATTATAAACGCTGTTAAACCTTGTAGAGTAGTCCTGGACACTCTCTCCTACGTTTCTTTTCAGGTTCTTGTATTCTGCTAGGATTTGGAGAGGGTTGGCCTTAACTTCCCATTTGTTTATGAAAGTCTGATACAAAGCAAGGAGGTCTTGGATACTGTTAGGAGGAAGGCTTTTGAACCATTTCTTCACATCACCTCCTAAGCTCTGGGAAAAGATTCTCATTTTGACTGTATCATCATCTATCTCCATGTAGTCAAAAGAATCTTCCATCCTATCTACATGGTGCTGAGCTGTGGTAGACTCTTTGGCAGTGAAATGTGGGATTTTTGATTGATAATAATTGGGTAAGGGCACTAGAGGCTGAGGTAATACCAGGGGTGCATATCAGGCTGCCATGGCGATGTTTTGGTGAGGTAAAGGGTTGGCCTGAGCAACTGGTATATGGATGACAGGGGTACTAGGACCAGCACAGAGCCCCAAGTTTTGAAGGAAGTGAATATCAGGGGGTGTGGATGGAGGGGTATGTATGTCCCTAGCATGTTTACTACTTTGAGGTGGTGAAATAGGAAGCTCAAGGTCTGACTGGTCTAAAACATTGAATGACCTAGTTCTTGGTAAACTGTTTTGAGCGCCTAGGTCAAAAAATAGGTCTGATAGAGCTGTAAAGTCTTCCGGTGAAGAATTAGCTCTATGGATGTGGCTGGAAATAGTTGGGATTTTAGGTGCAGGAGATCTCTTGAGGATGCTCTCAGGTTTATCAACTATTTCAGGTGGGTTTGGGTTGGGATAAGCTCTTGTGTGAAGGTTTCTTGAAGCCAGAATGTTGCTCACTAACTAAGCAACTTAACCCTACTTGTTACTTCTATTGTGGTTGATGTTGTTATGGAGGCTGGTCTCCCAGTGGAGTCTTATGTGAACCAAGATAATCAGCAGGCCTACTGATCACCAGTGGAGTCTTTGATCTTTAAGGAGCTATGGAGTCACCAGGTGGAGGGTTTAAGATACTTTCTGGAGGGTACACTGTCCACCACAATGCTTATGAAATATCCCTTTTCAAGGATGTATTCAAACACAACAAACTCTAACCAGAGATTGACTGGGAGGGCTTTTACCAGATATGTCACCTCTGAAAGAGTGTGAGACCTGGAGGCTACCTGGCCCTTTCCAGACTCTATCTAAGAGTGTGGGAGAAACACAACAAATGGTATAGAAAGTGAATTGTGAATGGAAGTGTTTCACTACCAACCTAACCAAATTTTCTAGGTTTTCTGAGGCTCTAGTGATGTAATAGGATGGAAAATACTCAGAATCTCCCTAGTGGAGTCGCCATTATGTTGGTGTTCCCATGTTTTGGCTAGGTTGGCAAGACCAAAAGATGAGACAACATTAGAACCACTTTCAGACCTCAGGATCTAGCCCTCCTGGGTCCAGAGAGGGATATCTCTATGATATGTCAAAGGTATATGAATTTGAAGTTCAGTGTTAAGATATTAGGCTAGTTATAAGGCTCGAGGTTTTTTTGTTTGATGTATGTTTGGTTGTTGGGAATCAGGAAAGAAAGGTTCGATGTAAGACAAGGATGAGCAAAGAGGGTTTTAGGCAAAGGAGGTATAATTCCAGGGAACATTCAAGACCATTGGGAAATGGAGTCAGGAAAGGGTTTACTTGCTATTCAATGTGCAGGCTTTCAGTTGGGCTAGTCATCTAAAGCATTGGATCTTAAAGATGATTGTGTGATATGAAATTGTAAGAGAGAAGGTGAAAGCAAGGAAACCGTCCAAGGTGAACTTTAGAAATTAGATCCAGGGACAAGGCATACCATTGACCACCTGTGATCTAAAATCCAAAAGCTAACTCTTCAGACAAAAAACATTAAAGGTTTAGAACACAAAGTTAAAGACCTGAGATCAGAGAGAGACTTTGAACTCTCAATGCTTCAGCCTCCAGCTTGAGGGATCTTAGAAAAGGTTCAATTAAATGAAAGGGATCCTAGTGAGATAGAGACATAGTTCTAGACCTCCCAGTGTTCCCAATTCATTCAATTAAATCCTAACAAGAAAATCTAAGAACAGATTCATTAATTCATACATCAGCTAGCAGGAAATAACATCCGCTACACTGGTTAAATTAATTGAAACCAAAACTGAGATAACACATATAGCTGAAAAACATTGAAGGCAAGGAGAGTAGAAACATAGGGTACCTAACAAGGGTAAATCCTATGCTATATTTATGATGCGAGCCAGTAGAAATGAAATGAAATGAAATAAGACACAGAGACAGAAAAACATCACCGCAGCTTTAGATCAGGATCCAAAGAAATGTGCTTGTCGTATTAAAAAGCAACACCAGTCAAGTACAACATTACCAATGGCTGAATATTCAGTATGAAAACATCTTCTTCTGCCTACCTTACAACTTTACACAGAGACTATGTCTCAAAAGAAACAGCTTGTAATTCTCTGATAACCGATCAACAACCTTTACAACGAGTTCCTTCATGAAATTTATAGCTCAATTGGAGCAGAGAAAGTAGGTGGAAAACTAAATGCAGCATTAAAAAATCAGAAGAGGAAGAGGGCCGAGGCCCATTCTATTTAAACTCTGTGCATTTATCCATGGCACTCTTTGGGTGAAAGAGTGGTCTTTGTTAGGCTTCCATTTACTCCAGGTATGTCTCTGGTGTACTTGCTGTAACACTTTGGTGAAATAAACAAAAAGGTAGAATGATGATGCCAAGGTCTGCCATACTGCGTAACAAATGCTTCTGATAGCATAGGACTATTGTCAAGGGGGAAAAATTTACTTGGACACAATGTAGACTGAAACAATAATGTGTACCGTGTCCTTTCATGGAGAAAAACATTCTGCTGATGTAGAAAACCTGATATACATTAATTTATGTGCTCTGTACCCTCTATGTGATCCATGATGTCTTCAATTTGGTACTTTGCCTCTGAACCACTGAGTTAAGGCTCAAAGATCTTCATTTTCGTGCCTTAAACTCTCTGCTGCTCCATTTCTGTCTCTGTCGGTGAAATCTGCGCTGTTAATGGCTCTGGGGAAGTTTTACAGAGTTCAAACCCTGTTCTTTTAGTGCAAGCCCTGTCATGGCTCCTTCCCAGGCTTTCTTCGTGATTTCGGCCTTTGAAAAATGGTCCTTTCTACGTTTTTTTCCACTGTAATAAAGACTGTGTAATCATGGCGGCTTTCACCATCTAATAACCTTGCAAAACACGAAAACCTGTTAAGAAAAACACGTATGGAGGTGGTGGATGCAACAGGGATGACGAGAATGGCCATGCAGACTGGTGAGATGGCGGAAAAGTGTAGGATCATGGTGGAAAATGCAACTTAATAGTGGAACATGGTCTGGAGGACGTGGGCGGAGCGCAAATTTTTTTTAATGCAACACCTTTGAATTTTGACCTTCTGAATATATAAAGAGAGACGGGCGAAATACGACAAAACTATATGGAAAGGGTGACGTGGCGATACGGGGTTAATTGGCGGGCATGCATTTAATCTGGGCCGTCCGATTTCTAGCAGAAATCGACGGTGGAAAACACGTCGGAGGGTGATGGACAGTGGGACAGGCGATGCCTCTGATTAATCCTCGTGCGTCTTTGCAGCGCGATCGCCATTGGATTGAGAGCCCCAGATCGGAAGGTTGATAAGCATATCGCGTCGAGTCAATTGCCGAACTTTAACGCGCGATGGGGGGGTGGTTTTCAAACAGTGCTCAGGACACGCAGCATGTGATGAATGGAATCGCTGTGAAATGGAAAATACTGCTCAACCTCCAAACGTGGTGCGATGGATACCACCGGTTTTTGAATAGTGCGTGGCGCAGGGACCACATGGCGGGTGGACTTCTGACCATTGATCAGGTGGGTTAAACGGACGGCTGTGATGTGGTCTGAGAGGTAAACGGGGTGAGAGGTGGATGCAGTGGGGAATGTGACGACTGTCCGATCTATACAGATTGACGGTTTAAAATGCTCCGAATATATACTTGCGATAAGCGCCTTCCACCTTGGTGCCTGGTCTTGGTGCTAGGTCACGTGGGGGGAAAAGCTGAGGGGCTAGGGACGAAAGGTGCTAAGCCCAAATGTATGCAAAACATGGTTTTTTGGCCCATTTTTAGTGAAATTCAAGGCCAGGGAAAGGTAACGGTAGGGGAAAGAGGGGGAAATAAAGCAAACCAGGGGTATTATGTATGGTTTAAAGGAGTTTTTTGGGAAAGTTTAGAAGGGTTAGGGGAGAGATTTCGGGGTGAAAATGGGAACTCAACAATGGGGAAAAAAGGGTTGAAAATGGATACTTTGCAGGGATACAAGGGATAAATGTAGGCATTTAGTAACACAATTTGTCACAATCAGAGAGGCTTTTGGATGGATACAACAGGGAGGATTTTACCAAAGGACAAAAGGCACAATTAGGCTTCAAGTATGATGTGTTTTCAGAGGAAATGCATTCCTTGAAGGCTTAAAAACATTCTAGCCCCCTGTTTGCTTGTCAAAATTTATAGGGGGGCTAACAACCGTCACTATGGTCGGTGCTGTTGGCGAGAAACGAGGTCGGGGCAGACTGTGAGCGCGTAGAACTAGGATGAATACCCTGTGCAGTTAGGAGTCCCGAAGGTCATGAGTTTGAGCCCATGAGCCCTTTGAAAACGCTGCCCGCGTTCCAATTTGAGACCTCTTATTCACACCCATATTTTCATTGATAATTTTTTGCCTCAAGATGCACACACAAATTTTATCATGGATCTAACACTTTGAATTGAATCACTAGTTGCAACAAATAAAGGTTTATATCAGTGTTGACCATATAGAGGAGGAACATAAAATTTCATTTGCTCATTTGAACCTAGAGAGCCATGCCCTTAAATGGTAGGATAGGCAAACGGAAGCCCTAAGGTTATGTGGATCTCCCAATAACTAAGTGGGAGGAATTCAAAAATATCATGAAGTCCCAGTTATACCCTATTGGCTATGTAGAGGAATAATGGATCAGGTGGCATTAATTCGAAAAGAGATAATGGAAGAGTGTATATGAGTGCACCATAGAATTCAGGAAAATGGTAATAATGTTGGGTATCCCTCCTAAGAACCCAAACGTACCTGGGGGGACTACACAACTAAATTTTTGAAAAGAAAGTGATGCTATTGAAACCTAGAATGGTGGATGATGCTCATGTATAAGCACGATACCTAGAAAACACAGGCCATAAAAAAGGGAAGTCAAGTGGTTCAAATAAGAAGGAACACTAAGAATTTTCTAAAGAGGGGAAGAATAAATGGAAAGGGGGAAGGAAAAAAACAAACACAACACACTAGTGATAAATTTTCAGCAACCACTGCAATTTCTATAACATTAATGGTCACATAGAGGAGAAATGTTGGAAACTAAATATAGAACTCAACCTAAAGAATTAAAAGGAGGGGAAGAAGAAAAACTTCATGGTCATAGATTCAAGTAATAAAGTAGAAAGAAACATGGGTGTGTATGAGTAGCCTTCAACCACGATTTGAGGAGAAGATGACCAAACTCTTCAATATAAAGATATTGGTCAAGAATAAATTTTTTTATGCTCTATTTAACTCAGAATAATAACCGAATATCATTGCAACAATGTTTTTTAACAAACTTGGATTGGGGGTTCAAGATCATCCAAGTCCATATCCATTGGGTGGGTAAATAAGGATGCAAAAATCAAGGTAAAAAAATAGTGAAAATAAATTTTCTATCAATGTTGATTTTATTGATGAAGTAGAATTGGATGTAGTTCCACTTGATGTATGTGGAGTGGTGCTTGGGATTACCTATATGTACATATGGGATGAAATACTCATGTGGAGATCCAACTAGTACTGTGTCATCAAGGACAAAAAATGCTTCACCCTCAACATTCACAAGGGCAAGTATAATATTTCAGCTTGGCATGAGAGCAAAGGCATATCCTTGGAGGGGTTCACTAAGGAACAATATAACTAGAATAGTTGCTACATGCATACATGGGAGTGTTACAAGAGCCTAAAGGGATACCACCAAAGAGGGAAGCAAATCATGAGATGCAACTATTGTGGAATATCTATTGCCAAACATTTGGTTGTAAATATGGTTCATAATATAATAAAATGAGGTGAAGAAGCAATTGCAACTGCTTTTGGAGTAGGGTGTTATTTGTCTAAGTACCACACCTTGTGGGTCACTCATCATAGTTGTGGATAAGAAGGATGGGACTTGGTGAATGTACATTGATTACATGGCATTGAGAAAAATAATTCTCAAGAATAGATACACCTTTCCAAGGATAGATGATATGTTGTACTAGATGTAACAAGAACAAACTTCACCAAATTGGGCTTAAAATCACCAGGCTTGAGTTAGAGAAAAATATATTTGGAATTTTTCCTTCAAAATAAAATAAGGTTTGTATAAGTGGTTAGTCATGCCATTTGGTTTATGCAATGCACCAAATATATTCATGAGATTAATAAATGACATACTACGCCCAAATTTAGATTCATTTGTGATTGTGTATTTTGATTATATATCGGTATATAGTGTTACTTGGGAGGAGCACATCTCACATTTAATCACTACAAGGAAAAGACCCTCTTGTGGATGTTTTTGAGGAGCCCCTTATAAAAACACCCCATACGTTTCTAGCGGAGATTACTAGAGGAGGTTGGCGGGCGGAGGGTTTTGCGGATGTTTTCCGCTCGGTGCCATTATCATCCAAAATTGCACCAGTGCTCTCTACAAGAGAAAGCACCGGTGCGCACAAAACATTGGCACACCGGACACCATGTGCTCCGTACACACCCTCCCGGTGCATCGTATTACTATAGTGCATCGGTGCTTCATAACTCTTTCGCACCGATGCATCATAAAACACTGCGCCAACATAGAAACTACCCGGTGCAGTATTAAGAAACCGCACTGGTGCATCATAAAACACTGCGCCAAAATAGAAACCGATTGGTGCGTTTGTAAGAAACAACACCGGTGTGCCTATAAACCACGCGCACCGGAAAAGGGTTAAAAAAAAAAAAAATTACGGCCAAAAAACTGCATTTTTCACTTTTCTCAGTGCTCCAGAGCTCTCAATCACCAGTGCGCTCTACAAGAGAAAGCACCGGTCGCACAAAACATTGGCACATCGGACACCGTGCGCTCCGTACACACCTACTTGGTGCGTCCTATTACTGTAGAGAATTGGTGCTTCACAACACTTTCGCACTGGTGCATCATAAAACACTGCGCAAAAACAAAAACCGCTCGGTGCGGTGTTAAGAAACTGCACTGGTGCATCATAAAACACCATGCCAAAACATAAACGGACCGGTGCGTTCGTAAGAAAAAACACCGATGCGCCTATAAAACCCGCGCATCGGAAGAGGGTTAAATAAAAAAAAATTACGGCAAAAAAACCACATTTTTCACTTTTCTCAGTGCTCTAGAGCTCTCAATCACCAGTGCGCTCTACAAGAGAAAGCACCGGTCACACAAAACATTGGCACACTGGACATCGTGCGCTCCGTACACACCCGCTCGGTGCGTCCTATTACTGTAGAGCATCGGTGCTTCACAACTATTCCGCCCTGGTGCATCATAAAACACCGCACCAAAACAGAAACCGCCCAGTGCGGTGTTAAGAAACCGCACCGATGCATCATAAAACACCGCACAAAAACTGAAACTGCCTAGTGTGGTCTTAAGCAACTGCACCGGTGCGCCTATAAAACCCCGCGCACCAGAACAGGGTTAAATAAAAAAAAAATTATGGCCAAAAAACCACATTTTTCACTTTTCTCAGTGCTCCATAGCTCTCAAGCACCGGTGCAATTTATCCTTGTCTGAGCCGCCCTGACATCAGTGCTCCCATTGCACTGCTGCTGCTGTGCATTTCCCACCAATCTCTAGCTTGCATTTTGCAAAACGGTGGGTAAATTTTCTTTTGCAAATTCTACAGCCAATATGCCTCATCGACGACGAAATGTACAGGTATTTTTCTTGTTTTACCATAATTAAGATTTTTAGCGGATTAGAATTTCAAATAACCTTAAAATTAACCAGTGAAAAGAATATTTTATATTTTTATTTTATTTTTATCTTTTTAATTTTAATTTTAATTTTTAAATTTATTATTTATTTATTTATTTTAATTTTTAATTTAATTTTTTTAATTTTTTTCATGCGGTGCGCACGAGCCATTCGTCTCGCACCGATAAGCGGTGTTGCCTGTAAAATTTACAGGCCGCACCGCAACCGGTGCTAACGATATCCGCACCGTGTTGGGGGCAGTACCAAAAGGCGGCCCACATTATTTTAAAATTAAAAAAAAAAAGTGTGGTGCGGTCATTTAGCCGGTCGCACCGTTGACCATGGGAATAGTAACGCGGTGCGTTGATGGAAATATATGTGCTGGTTTCTGTCAACGCACCGCATTCAACATTCCAATAGAGTCAACAGTGTGGCCTGGTAAAAGACCGCACCGTTGACTATATAATTTGTTAGGAAGTCGGTGCGCTGACACAACTATATGCACGGAGGCGTATATTTTAGTCAGTGCACCACTCTTCTGACACCATATATAGTCAACGGTGCTTTAAAAAGTTTCAGGTGCACCGCATATGGTGCGTTGTATATCATTTGGGGCACCGCCTCTGGTGCACTACAAACCAATGCCGCACCGGCACCAGTGCATGACTGTTTTTGTGGCGCACCGATTGGTCTATTTTTTTAAAAAAATAAAAATAAAAAATTATATATGTATATTCCTAAATACATGTTTGATTTAATAATTTTATTTATTTATTTGTTATTTTATTTTATTTTTTATTTATTTATTTTTATTTTTTAATTTATTATTATTATTATTATTATTTTTTATGTCAATGATTCAGAGAGAAGAGGAAGAACAACATCAACAACAGGTGGAGTAGTATGACATGCTTCGCCAGTGGGAGGCACGAGAGAGGGAGAGAGATGCGTACCCTCGCCCTAGTACATCAGATACCCAGGGGCTCCTATGGCAGGTAGGCCTCCTCAAGCTCTATGAGGAGGCTACTTCCCTAAAGGCCCATAGTGTGTTTTTGGGACATCTTATCTGCAGGTGGAATTCCCACCGACAGGCTTTCCAGGTTGGTCCTGACCAGTGGTACACACCCACTGAGGAGGATATATATTTCATTATAGGGCTATCGAGGAGAAGGGTGGATTTTCCCTCGTTCCCAGAGGTTCCAGCTAGTTGTGTAGCAGGGAGTTAGTTAGTTTACTCACAGAGATACGTTGGAGCATCAGTACTGTCTCCTTCAAAGTTTCAAGTCGTAGGAGGCCAATTACGTATTGGTGCATTTGGCAGTGAGGACGTGTAGTGCCTCTCACTTCTCATATCGACCATGTCACACAACACTAGTGACGGACAATGCATTAGTTGTTCGCTTCTATATTATGTTGATTCTTTAGTACAGGAGCCACGAATTATCAGGTGGTCTGCCATTTTTTTGCGACAATTTTGTACAGCCTTAGATAGATGTCATGCTCACGCACAAGGGAGGGTCAACTTCCCTTTTGCTGCAGAGATTTTTTGTTTATTTTTTGAGAGGTTTCCAGATATGAGGCCTACTTTTGTTCAGCAACCTCGTAGGCCGATGTTGGAGGCATGCATGCACATGTAGGGGCAGATGATGCCCAAGAG
Organism: Pinus albicaulis; assembly: GCA_034641835.2. Lineage (NCBI taxonomy): Eukaryota > Viridiplantae > Streptophyta > Pinopsida > Pinales > Pinaceae > Pinus > Pinus albicaulis. Next base: position 1,655,002,216 of record CM076578.1, on the reverse strand, counting down.
GGGAGAGACTATGTTTCCAGCCAGAATATCACATGATACACTGGACTTACTAGCCAGTGTTGATGAGTTGCATCCCTTCATTATGGTCCCCTGTCCTTATGCTGGATTGGATTGGCGAGGGTGTGCCAACATCCTCTTCACAGATGATGAGCCGCTAGATGATAGAGGTAATATTACTATTTTATTTATATTTATTCTAACATGTTCTTTAACTTGTTTTTATTAAATTGTGTAATGAAATTGTCTAATTATTGTTGTGTACTTGTATATATTTTGCAGACATTGGCTCTTTTGATGGCGAGGAGATTCAGACACCACCACATGATCCAGGTGTGGATCCTGATGACGATCAGGGCATGCCAGATGCCGAGGATCGTTAGGAGGATGATGCAAAGAGACATGCTCTTGCTGGTGCGCTGGTACCGGCTTTTGCTAGGCGTGGTCGACCTGATACTAGATATAGGATGAGTTGGGCAACCAACTCAGTGCATTGATTATTGAGGTGGGAAACAGGACCACTCATTACAGAGACATATAGGCTGATGAGAGGCTATTACAGATGTAGAGAGACATGCCGTGTGACATGTACAACATGATGTGACATGTCGTAGGAGCTACGACAACTGTTACGTGATTGAGGAGGACTGTTGCACATTATAGGTGTGGTGGAACCGCAACACGTGATGGACAGTCCACGAGCAGCGACTCATAATCTCATGATTTTTCACCTCGTGCTGTGCCAGATGAGCATGAGGCTCCACTAGCATCTAGCAGTCATCATGGAGATGAGGCTGGACCATCGACCACGTCCAGTCAACAGCTTGGAACATCCATCAGTACTAGTCATGATCATGAGCAGGCTAGACCATCGACCGTCGAAGCTGCACCATTGACTGAGCATGCCTCCACTAGTACTACTATTGATGTTGTACTACCACCAGCTGATCCATGACATTTACATTACAGTTGTATATTTTTAACATTATATATATATATATATATTATGTTTATGTTGTAGTTGTACTTAGTTTAAATTTTGGTGATCATCATGATGTGTATATTGTTAGGTCATGTTAGATAGGTTCATTTAATGTGTAGCTTGCAGATAGATGTGTATGTGATAGCATGAGTTATTTGACACGAGATGTATTTTTGATGTTTGTGTTGTGATAATGTTAATTTTATGTTTGAATGTGTTTTTTAGTCGAATATAATGTTTCTACGATGGTTATCATGATCGTGATGTTTACTAATTAATTTAATATTAAATGACCATGATATTTATTAAATATTGTGTCATGATTGTAATTGAAATTGAAATTTTAATTGTTTATAAAATTGTAAATTTGTATTTGTATTTGTAATTGTAATTTTAACTATAATTGTATGTAAAATATTTAATGTAAATTTTAATTGTAATTGTAATATTTAATTTATTGTGAAATGATTGTAATTGTAATTTTAATTGTAATTGTAATTGTATATATGACAAACTATAAAATTGTAATTGTAATTCTAATTGTATGTAAAATTCTAAAGTAATTGTAATTGTAAATGTAAATCTAATTCTAATTATAATTGCATATAAAATATTTGCAAAATTTTAATTGTATTACTGTGAAATATTGATTATAATTGTAAATGTAGTTGTATGTAAAAATAAAATTGTAATTGTAATTTTAATTGTAATTGTATGTAAAATTGTAATTGTAATTGTATTTGTAATTCTAATTGTAATTGTATGTAAAACATTTGTAAAATTTTAGTTGTAATAATGTGAAAATTTTAATTATATTAACGTGAAATGATTTTATTAAAATATTTAAATTTGTAAATTTGTAAATAATTGTAAAATAATAAATCTAGAATAATAAGAATTTTTGTAACATAATAAAATTTAGAAAATAATGAAAATAAATTCATGTACTTTAGAATTATCATTATTTTATTATGATCTTACATACAAAAAAAAAACTTTATACAATTCGGTGCGCTCATCATCATAACACGCATCGATGCGTCTTAGTACTCAGACGCGCTGGTGCTTCACAAATCTTCCGCACCGATGCGTCATAAAACACTGCGCCAAAACATAAACCTCGATCTTACAAGCTGCACCGGTGCGCCTATAAAACCCTGCACACCGGAACAAGGTTATTCTATAAAGTGCAGTATTGGAGCAGCGGAGGGTTCGAATCGCGGGCAAGAATTTTTTAGAGGAGATGAGGGTTTGAAAAGACAAGAGTTCGAATTTCAGCTGAGAAGTTTATAGCAGAGAAAATGAGTGATTCAAATAGAAAGACAGACAAAGACACTTACAGGGATGCAAACAGCTATAGAGCTCGACAGAGTACAAAAGGAGAAAAGGAGTACAGGTTGAGACCGGCAGACAACATTTGGTTGAGGCTGACGATAGGGTTAAGAGGTCCCATGATGGAGAAATGGAGAGCAGAGTTGATGGCAGAGAAAGATCAATCGAGGCAGTCGATAAAGCCAAGAGGCACCATGAAGGGAAGGATTCTCATTCCCTTAAGGATAATAGAGAAAGATCAATTGATGTTGTTGATCGGGCTAGTAATTCCCATGAAGGGAAAGATTCTCCAGAATGCGTTTAAAAGCAGCTGGGAGTATTTTTCGAGCTTCTGTTGTCTTACATAAACTTTTACCGGCAAAGCTGACATCACATAAAATCACATATTCGGCTTTCAATTGAACTTGAATGGAATCTCTAACTTGTCTAAGCTGTGGTCCTGTGGATGAAACCATTAAAAAGTCTACTTGTATTATAAATGGAAATCCAGTGACCATTTCTGTGGGAAGAAAAGCATAAATACTTGTAGCTACCATATTTCCACCTGCAAATTTGTTTCCCATTGGAAAAGCTAATGTAATAGCCCATTTATGCTCAATCCTATACTCATTTTTTATGGGAAACCATTGCCTCCACATGTAATAACTGCATCGTCTAGTTGAAAATCGCTCTTCTTCTGCTAAAAAATGCAGAATGAAGGACTCGTTGTCATTGCTCCCAGAACATTCAAGGTTAGTTTCTCATAAAACAGAGATTGTATAAATTTTGTTAAGATCAAGATAGAAAGCACAAAGGAGAAAAGAGGAAATTGGATGCCAAGATGGAGGAGGAAATTACAAATGAGCAAGCAGATCATGGGTCAGCAAGCAGACCATGCGGCACATTTTCTTGTTGCAGGTTATGGAAAGGTTCAAGTTTCTTTTTCTGAAAGAAGAAGAGGTGTAGTTTTGAAAAGAAATGGCCCAAATATTTTCACAACAAAATGTACATTTCCAACATGTCTAAAAACTAAAATATCTCCAACTTCAATAAACTGCTCAGAAACAAAACTTTCCCAACCATTTGTGAAAACTACCCACGTCTTAGCATAGCACAGGTTCACATGCCACAATTGCCCACTTGGGCCCTGTGGTATTGCATCTTCACATGCCCCACATTGCATTTTATCCACATAATCAGTGGGGACCTCCTGCAATAAACAAAATTCATTGGAAGAATAGTTATTTCCATCAAGAATTTATCTAATTCCAATTTTAACTCTAATTCTCAAGAATAAACAAAATTGTAATTCTAGTTCACTAAATTTTGGTGTACACACCTAAAAGTAATTTCGGTGCCTTAACCGCAGATTGGTGCTATTGTACATATAACCGCACCGGTGCATTTTAGTTATTGCGCACTGGTGCCGATGTTACAAAAGGACGCACCTGTGTGGTGCTATTAAGTGACACACTGGTGACGAATAAATGCAAATAAAAAAACGCAACTCTATTTTCTTTTAGTGAAAAAAAGCTGAAAATTGAAAAATGGGCGGCAAAATATTTTTGAAAATCTAATTTCATAAAATAATTCTTTAAATACTAAACACTTTTCATTATTTCACTATTTTTACTAAAATTTTCAGCCAGAGATTTGCAGGAGACATATCTAGAGCAAGAGAGCACGAGAGCACTGTGAAGCAGCGAAATACGTTCGAACATAAGTATTCAAACAATTAGAAACCAAACCGCTGGTGATTCAAACCCTGTATAATAGAATTTCAAGCCATCTTGTGATTAAATTTGTTTTTTTTTAAAACTTTTTTTTTCTGCAGTTTTTTTACTTTTTCTGCAATTTTATCCATTTTGCCCTAAACCCTTCATTTTTTTTGTTTTTCCCTTTCTTCTCCCTGTTTCTGTGATTTCAGAATTAGGGCTTTTCATTTTAGATTGCCATCCAACCCACATGATGACTTGCATAGTTGGATCCCAATCCATTCGACCATTGCGTGAATTTTTGGCAAAAATGGATATATATATATATATTAATCGGTGCGCCCTGCATAACCTAGCGCACCGGTGCACTGTATTAACAGCGCACCACACAAGTACTGTGTAATAAAAAAATTGAAAACGGTTTTTTATTTTTTATTTTTTATTTTTATTTTAATCAGTGCACCGTATCTGAAATAGGGCACCGGTGCTCCATGTTACGAGGATAACACCGTACAATCTATTACACTATTTTTGCGGTGCGTTTATAATACCCCCACGCATCGTACTGTCTATTATACTGTTTTTGCGGTGCGTTTTTAATACCCCCATGCACCAACGATGGTGCGTACATCATGAAAGGCGCACCGGTTTCTTGAGATTTATTTTTTACCTGAAAAGTTGACAATTTATTTATAAATATATTAATGAATGATATGGTACAGGTTTTAGATTGATAAAGAAATGACTGACAAGAGATCAAGTAACAAAAATATTGATAACACATAGAGAAAAGCAAAAAAGGCAAGTTCTTTGTAAATTCTTTATAAAAAATATTATTTTTGAATTATATGTAAGTTTAATTAATATGTATTGTTTACTGTGTATCATGCAGAGCCACAAAATGACGAAGCTCGATAAGATTATTTCTGATCTAGGACGAGAAGAGCATAAAATATTGATGGAAAAATTGCAAAAGGATGAATCAGGTGAATGAAAAAAATACTATCGATCCAATATGAGTTTATTTTTTAATTATCATTAGTAATATACTTAAAATTATTAGATAACATGTGTCAAACAGTCTATTAATTCACATCTGTTTAATGTTCTACAGGGACCAACAACTCAAAAAAGGAATGTTATTCTAAGAAAAGAAAAAAAATAGAACATGCAAATGAAAATGAATTGCTCCTTAGCTCATCTGGAGTGGTGCCGGAGGTTAACGAAAGTGGGAAAAACTTTTACAAAAGTTTGAGGGATCTAGTGGAACGAATGTATAGACATTCTTTCCACTTACAATACAAAAATCAATCCAATGATTCCAAGAACCAAATTTTATATAAACTATAGGAAGAGTTTCCAGAGAATTGGTCAATGAGACATGTCATACTTTTAATAGCAAAAGCGTACAACAACAAAAAAGAAGGAATGAAAAAGTAATATTCCTTTAAATGTTTGTCTAGAATTACTTATAAATATCACTTTTATTATATTTACTTTTTATATATCAATATAAAATTTAAATATTTTATTGTCATGTTACATTTTTTGGAAGATTATGAAAATCTCAAAAGATGAACAAGCTGATATCAGAAATATGCCAATAGGAATGTCCAAAAAGGTGTACAAGGAGATGGTCAAAGAAATGGACAAAATTGCATCGCAGGAGGATCCATCTCAACAACAACGTTATTCAAATGTAATATGTAATAATTGAATTTTTCGATCATTAGGTACAATAAATAAACAATTTAGCATTAAATATTAATTTCCAAGAATTTTCTTGCAGAAAAGAAAATAAAATGGAACCCATTCAACACATAAAAAAGGACGACAAGGAAGAAAAGGGTTGATATCTAATTTTGTGAGTAATTTTTACTTCCTTATAACAACTTAACTAGATTTCATTTTTGTATTTTTTAAGTTGTTTTACAAAAATCATCATTGAATGTCTTCAAACAGGTGCTAACATACAAAGAAGAACCATTAGACGAATTGATTGAAATTGAGTTAAATATGGGTTGTGAGTATATGTTGGCATATCATAAATTAATTATGGAATTTGTAAGCATCTATCGATCTTGTTTTACTTAGCTCCATCTATAATTAATAGAACAAAAAAATATTTTATATTAAATATATGATTTGTTATGGGGTATAAAACATGCAGGAAACAAAGTATGGAACTACGCCAATAGTTGAAATTTTGAAAGATGGCATGGTACATGGTTTTGAAAGAATGTGTGTAGTTTATGAGTCAATTGTTGCTATGGTACATCATTTTTCTTTTGGATTTACATTGATGTATATTATTTAATATTGCAATTTTCATTATTCTCACCAATGTATATACACTCATTTAAATTTATTTTTATGTTTGTAGATGGAAGGTGAAGAAGAAGAAAACAATTACCAACGTGAACAAAACATTCCTGAAAATAACCCAAGTCATGGAAGTAGCTCTAACAATGACAACAGTTCAAGCGAAGAATGATGATCACTATGTTTGGATATTAAAGTAATACATTGTATTTTTTGAAATATGTCTGTGAAATCAGACAATTTGTTTAATGTAATGGACATAGTGTCCAATTGAAAGACAAACGGATACCAATAACTGTCCCATTTTGTATGACAAAGACTGTCTTATTCATATATATATAATAAAATATGTTTTAATATATTCTATTGCGTTCTCCATTATCGCAATTGCGTTCTCCATTGTCGTTCTCAAATGCACTAAAAAAATTTAATTCATATGAATATTGTTATAATATATATATATGTGTCGACTTTTGATGGATAATGAATTTTATAAAACCACAATAATTATGATATGATATAACAAATTAATCCAAACATCACATTCAAATGCATTAATAAAAATTTAATTAATATGAACATTGTTATAAGATGTGTCGACTTTTGATGAATAATGAAATTAAAACAATCAAAATAATTGCACTGTCACAGGTCGATGTTTCTAAAAAATACAAAATGAAAACCGATGTGTGTCAGTTACTGTACACCGGTGCGTTTGTATTCTGAAGCGCACTTGTGCGTTTCTATGACCTATGGGCATCGCACAAATACCAAAACCAATTAAAAATATTGGTACGTTTGTGTGGTACAATGCACCAGTGCGTTTATGTGTCTATACATACCAGTGTCGTTGTACGAACTACGGGCACTGCACAAATACCGATACAAATCATAAATCTCGGTGCATTTGTGTGATACTCTGCACCAGGGCGTTTATGTGTCTATACACACTGGTGCATTTGTACGACCTATGGGAACTGCATGAATATCGATACCAATTATAAATCTCGGTGCATTTGTGTGATACTGCGCACTCGTGCGTTTCTATAAGTCTACGCACCGGTGCGTTGATACGACCTATGGGCACCGCACAAATCCGAAGACCAATTAGAACGGCCTCGTGTGTTGTATCACCAACACTACGCCCGATGCGGTTTTATACCTTAATGGCCCGATGCATTCTCCTTCGACCAACCCGGGGCACCTTTTACATGTACGCACTGGTGCGTTAAAGCCAGAGTAGCGCACTGATGAAAAAAAAAACATCCGTAATAACCTACGATTGCCCATTTTTTTTAAGTTGTGTTGAATTTCTATTAAAATCTCTGCCAAAACCTCCATAATCATAAACATATGTTGTAGAAAATGTTTTTTTGAAAATTTTGTCCAATTTTATAACACTAAAAACCTCCTTTATAACCTCCGCTAGAGGTTCTTTCCTTGTAGTGAATGCAAGTGCTAAAGACATTGAAGAATCACTAGTTTTTCGAAAATATCAAGAAATGTGAATTTGCACAACAAAATTTGGTGTAGTTAGGATATGTGATTGGTGGAGGAGAGCTGAAGATAGATCCTATAAAGATGGAGGCCATAATGAAGTGGTCTGTTCATGCATCTCAATTCTTTCAAGGTGGAAAAATCAGATAAATAAACTTACATGATTATTTTTAGTGGTGGGACTTGGATTGGAGAATTGGGGTAAAAAATATTCTTGGGCCAGTTTGGTATTATATGACATTTTTTTGGGGGAAAATTTTTTCTTCTTAAGTGTTGAACCTCCTAGAATTATTCTACACTTTAATACCTTTCCCATGGTGCAAGAATCAAAATAATCCAAGTTTAGACGCAAAAGTTAAGCTTCTCGAAAGTTGACCTATTGTGATTAAAAACCATAATTTGAGAGAATGTCACTATGGAAAAATGGCTATCCATGTAGACACTATGAATAATAATCTAGAAGGGTCAAGTTGTAACTCATATTGAGGGTTGAATGGGTCAAATTTAACCCCTAGTTGGATATCGAGCTATGTTATGACTAGGCCACTAGGATAAAAAAGGGTTCGATTCTATTCTTGTGCATTTTTGTTCCATAATGGAGCTAAGTAAGAGAGTGGGCACACCATAGATGATATATGTTCTGTCATATCTCATTGGACACTAGTCTCACTCCTTTGCATTTGCACCAATTCTATTTAGAGTAAAAGAGAGAAAAGTAGCTTCACCTTCCAACTAGGTTTTCTCTCATAAGGGTTTCAAAGGTCAAATGTTGGTATTATTGTGTTTTGTGAGTTATTGTTTTAACCATTCTCTATTTTTCACATTTTATATATTGTATGCATAAGAAGAAAATAATAATTTAATTAATCCATAAAATCTATGGAAAACTAATCCTCATATTACATATTTTGGATTTCATTATATTTTTATTAGATTCTATTTTGATGAATTTTCAATGGAATATCCATGGCGGTTTACACATCACATATAGGAAACTATAATTTCATATCCACTTGGTTAAAAAAAGTTTAAATGCACAAGAAACAATATATCATGAAGCATAATATTAATCTATAACATACATAAATAATATCGCCTTAGTTAAAATTCACATTAAAGTGAGAAGAGTCCAAGCGTTAACACATGCTTTTAGAATTGATTTCTTCCAAAAATGGAAAATAAGTGTTTACATTAAACAAATGAAAATATTTTTTACATCATTGCATCTGAAAAAATCCCTCATCACACACACACACACACACACACACACACACATATTTTATTTATTTATTTATTTTTTCTCGAGAAAAAATCAAACTTTTTATTAAAATAAACAAAAATTTACATCGCATATGCCGTAGCATTCCATATGAGAGAAACACCCTGCCAAGACGTAGGGAAAAAAGGGGTTAGAAAGCTGCAGTTACATTTTTCTAGAAACACTAGACTTGTCTTTTTTGCCTTTTTTCTTTTATACTTTTTGCCAGCCATCCAGTGAAGTAGTAGAATGTATGATTTCCAACTCCATGCTAGAGGAGAGTTGGACGTATTTTTCAGAGTTAGAACTTTCAGAAAAATGTGCATGCTTTGTGCCACTCACAGATCGGTCACTGATCTGCTCATCCTGTAGGGGATCCTTGTCAATAGGCGAGGAAGGAATTTCCTTGCTTTTCTGTTTATCTGACATCGTGCCCCCATTCTTCTCTTCTGAATCTTTCTGGTATTCTTGCTTATTTCCTGTGTTTTATTGCCTCTGATTTCCTTTCATATCTGCCTCCTCTTCATCTGACAATGACAAGTTCGGGAAATTCCAGCCTTTTTTATTTTGCATCTTCTTCGTTGTTTTTTTCTTGGCAAAGGTGCAGGATCTTTGTAAGTGCCCAATTTGGTGGCAAACCCTGCACCTAAATGCTGTGTTCTCAAAATCTAATGGTTGGGACCGCTTGAGATCTTTGTGGATTAGATTTATGCAGTCTGGAAGACCCTTGCTTAGGTCCATGTCCATGAAAATGCATGCAAATGTGAAAATACCTTTGTCCATTCTCTCTCTGTCCACCTTTATGAATCTTCCTATAGTGTTTCCAATGTTTTATAGAACCTGATCATGCTAGAAAGGGAGCGAAAGATTGTGTAGACGCACCGAGACATGCATCTTTGAGACCAACATTGTGGAGGCATCGAAGCCCTGGAACCATGGAGTAACAAAGAGGCCAGCCCTTCCCCAAAACCATGGTCCATCTGAAGTGGCACACCGGTAGTCCTATGGGTTGTCAAATTGAAACACAAAGAACCCTTTAGCATAGAGGAAAATATCACAGCTCTGGGTCTAGTTTTGGTGTATCCATGTGTGTAGCTCTTCTGGTTTTGGCCAGTAGCCATTAAATCAGAAAACAACAACTCTTTTTTTCAAAGCATCAAACAAACCTGTTACCTCTGGTATTTCAACTGCCAGAACTGGGATGTTTTCTGTTGTTTCAACTATGTATGGTCCTGGTAATGTTTGATTTGGAATTTGTTTTTTCCCTAGTGTGGGGGATTTCCCTCTCAAAATGTCCTTGAAAGAGGGTATTCCTTTTCCTGTTGTCGCTGGTTTACTGCCTGAAGTTGTTTCTGGTGCACCCCCTTTGAGTCTAAGATTCAGATAAATAGTGGTGTTTCTTTGAATCTGGTATTCATTTAGTTCCCCCCCCTGTAATGTTTTTTCAGAGAATATCAGATTTTGTTTTTGTGCCAGGATACGCGTGACAGTTTGGATTTTATTTTTTAGAATTGAAATAGACTCAATGTCCCAAACCAATAATACTTTTGTTTTCCCTTCAATGGTTTTGATAAAAAATTGAATTTGTGGCTATTTTATGTCGTGCTCACCCCTAGTGCCTCTGTCAGGCAGTTTTGCACCCATCCACCAAGGGAGTAGAGCTCTGTCCTGGGTCAAGTCTTGTTCGGTGGGCAGGTGTCCATCTCTCTAGAGAAGCCAAGAGAGTGTTAAAAACTAGAGCGTCACGGATAAAATAGAGTGGTACTTTGTCGCACCCCTCCGCCTCTTCAAAACAGTCAAATGAGGGTTTCACCCCCTGCCGCGTAACCCCATGCCTTAATCCCCTTAGCACTAATGCTGAAAAATGAAATGGAAATCATAATAGAGTGGGGGCTTACCATACAGTATCACATAGGTTCTAGATCAAGAGTGTCCAACCCGTCCGCTCCAAGACAGGGGAGGGCATATTGCGAGCAGGGATGGGCAACAAGAAGGAAGGATCCCTGATATCCATCGACTTGCCGCCACCATCCAAACGAAAGGAGCCGAAAAGTCTCAGGGATGGAGGGATCCCATAGATCTCCTTCACCAAAACCATCTGTCATCTGCGTCTCCTTAAGAAGCCACCGAAACTGTGTCGCCAACCCATCAGTTGCCACCAGTGTATCCTCCTCTTGCATCCACGAATGTGGGGGAGCAAGTCTCTTTGAGCTAAGTCGAGGACCAATATTTGATCCTTCCCAATTATTGTCGGCGACATCTTCAAACCCTAGCGCAAATCCTCTACCTCCATTGCATTCCATTCTATCCCGCATGACATCATATTTATCTTATTTAAACAAATGAAAAATAATTAATAGAAAGAACCAAATTGATTAATTATCCCTTGTTGCTTGGAGTTACAAAGGATTAGTAAAGTATTTCCTTTCAAATTTTGTTTAGAATTGTATGGTATATAAGCTTTGAAAAATTAATAAATATGTTTGGTTTGGGGATTCAGTTGACTTTGATTGATTGAAACTTTGAGCAAGGTGATGTCCCCCCTTATAGTTATGATGTTCATTTCAACTTTTGGTAAAGTTGATTTGAGCCTTATGATATCCTTGGAATAAACTTCAACAAATTATTTTAACTATTTAATAATGACCAAGAAACAAGTTGGAAATTGGGCCTTCCATGAGAAATAGTATCCTCTAGTGATTTTTTGACCCAATTTTGTGGAAAAAAATCATTGATAGAACCTAAGAAAGGTAAGTTACACTTGGATGTAACTTTGTCTACGACATCCTAAGTTTTAGTTACCTCATCAATTTCCACCACCATATTCTTCAAAGCTCCCATTCCAAGTTCTTCAAATTTATCCCAATATACAATCAATATAGATAAGTTCATATTTAATTAATCTAGATACCTCTATAATTTGCATATGATCCACGCCACTTATTAACATAATCAAATTGCAATTGCAATTATTCCCTTTTAATATTCTAGGCTAATATGTGGTTATGAAGATTCAACATAGTTGCAATTTGTTTCCAAAATATGTACACGTTTCCACAGAGCTTTCTTTGAATAACATTCAAATGAAACTAGTGGAATCACATTGGTAGGTTTGATAATAATTGACTTCATTTTCTAAATTATATTTTTTCTCTCACCATTTCTTTATTTGTTTGAATATAGTTCAATTGCATAAGTGACTGCTAACCCTAAAGATAATAGGTATTTTAATATATATTCCTCAACATTTAAAATGACAACTTGAGAAGTCAAAACAATTTTCTATCAACATCAATTTTCCTCCTCTTGTGATCTTACCTCAATATTTGTGTGGTATTTCTATCAAAAGTGAAGTTATCAAGATTTGTGAAATCATCATGAGAGGGTATAGTTTAATCTCCACTAATCATAAATCTATAAGTAATCATCTTTTAGAAACTTTGACAAGTATAGAACTCATCAATTGGCCCTCATATTGACGTTGCCAATATGCATTCTAGTATTTCTTGTTGTTTGCACTTCTTTCTCTCAACCTTAGCAACTAATTTAACCTTTATCTTTTGTTATTATTCTTCCTTTTCCTTCCTCTCTTCCTTCAACTCTTGTTTAGTAGCAACCTACTCCTCAACTGTTGTATCATGATATGACTTTTATTGCATAATTTTTTTTATAGCTTCGACAATTCTTAGTTGCAATATAGTTGCTTCATAATCAACCTGAACTTTCTTTCTAGCTTCCTCCTCTTTTTTTTACCTATTTTTTTATTTTGTTTTCTTCTTTTCTTCATCTTCATTTTGGAGTAGGGATTTATTATGCACTAATTCCTTGATTTTTTTCCCTTATGAGGACCCTTTCTTCTTCCAGACCCTCATGTGCATAAATCCATGTGTATTCAACTTAGAATCATGTTGACAGTGTTGGATCCTGACAACATGCAAAGGGGTCTCCTCGATGAAGAGTCCCAATTATAATTTCCATCATTGGGTGTAGGAGCCATTCCAAGAATAAGGCTTGACTGCTATGTTTTCTTAGATATTTTCATTGGATGCAATGTTCAACATGAGAGAGTAATGTGCATTAAATTTTTAATGAACAAATGGGTATGTCTTGTAGAATGTATCAAGGTTATTTCACCAAAAATGTAAATAAAAGTGAGCCTTTAAAAGAAGACAGATGGTACTAATCTAGTAAAGACACACAAGAATATGTATAAATGAATTTTTGATCAACTAACGAAATATTTCACATAGAAGCAATGATTGTTAAATCAAATACAACACACCTTCAACACGTTAAGAACCAAATCCAATGAAATAGTTTAATTTCTTTAGTACAAATGAAAACAACATATATCACAAACATTTAAAGAATAGTCTTACAAAATTTACAACATACTCATGAAAGTGTGCTGGATCAATGAGCTTAAAGTATTAAGTAAAATTTCCAAGATACATCGGTACATTGAACACCACTAGCTCCAATAGTGGAGCGTTAGAGCAACCACTTTCTCCTCCAAAAGAACCATCTTCCTCTCTAATTCCTAGTAGGGGGAGCCAAGGTGAAAATTCCTTTGCATGATATATGAGGGGGTATATATAACAAATGAGGTGACTCTTCACCTCCTTTGTGACTCTCGGATTTCCCTCATGACTCTTTGACTTCCATATGACCTTTTGACTCCTTCATGAATTTTCACATTCTATAGATGACTCTTGGACTTCCACTTTACATTACGTTCTCATATATTGAAAATTACAAGTGATGAATCATATAAAATATTGAAATGACACTTTGAAAAGGCATGACATGACATTGATGACATGGACTGCATGATGATATGGCAATGTCAAGCCATTCTGTCTGCTATTATCGTTGTGTCTTCTTGCAATATGGTGCATGTTATTATTCTTCCTCCTCCATAAGGCTTGAAGGTAGGGAGTATTCACTGTGATCTTTATCTCTAGCTCCCGTTGCAACTTGGTGTCCCTTTATCTTTTCTTCAATTATCAACTTGTCTTTACAACTACATAGGTGTCTTATAGCATGGTCTCCTTCTCCTTCTCCTTCATCATCATCTTGTCTTGACAGGATATAATACTTGCAACTGGAAAAATCATCACGAGACAACATTAGTTCGAAAACTCCTAGCATAATATGTTTCATGAAAAACATTGACTGAATCAAAACTGGGTGCTGGACTGAGAAACTAGCTTAGCGATTGCACAGTTGTGTAACTCAAGAGGTTAGGAGTTAGGACTGAGGCTTGACACTCTGCAATGCACAGTTCAAGAAGGCCACTACAAGGTGACTGCGCAGTTGAGGAGCTAAAGGAGGTAGGCTTGAGGCTTGAAGTTTCCCACTACACAGTTTTGGGAGAGATATGCCAATGGATTTCCCGGTGGCACAATTCAAGGAGTTGGGATGGAATCTTGAGGCTTGAGACTACACAGTGCACAGAAGGAGATGACTGGGAGGTTGATCTGCGCAGTTCTAGAGATCAAGGGTCAGGTTTGAGCATTGAGACTGCGCGGTGTGCAGTTTTGGGAGGAAATAGCTGTGAATTTCAAATTTCCAAGAGGCAAGGTCTGAGCTTGAGGGACGAGATTTCACAGTGCACAGTTCTAGAGGACTGAGTGAAGTCAAGTTGCTCGGGTAGAAAATTTTCAGGATTTGACTAAGTGTGGGATCAATGAGGTCAAAGTGAATAAGAAAAAGGCCTAAACATTATCACACACTCATAAAAATTTATGAAACAACATTGATCACTCAAAATACATGAATAACATGATCCCCTCAATGTGACAACAATATGACAACTTCCCCCAAGTGCAACACTTAAGATACACTTTGCAACAATAATGAAGACACTTGTGTGATAATGCATGAAACTTTGGGACTACATGAAATACATGTTTACATGATCAACAAGACTCATTGGCATCAAAATTACCCCTTGAAACAAACCATAAATACACTTATGCCATATGTGACACTCCCCATGCCAAAAGACGACGTTGTGGTTTTCTTCCAAACTAGACTTGAAAAATTAGAGAATATACATGGAATTAATTACTACTAAAGATGAAAAAATGCAAGGTAAAAGTAGGCTCTAAAATTTGGATGTTAGCCAAAATTTTGGAGGGTGTTGTAGCAACGACAACACTTGGCGACACACTGGTTGAACTCCAACTTCTTTGCCTTGGTCCAATATTCTATGCATGGTCTAGTTTCTTAGGAAGTAATGATTCATCGTGCATATTACTTTGGCTTCCCAAATTAACCCGGTTATAGAAATAGTCCCCTTCATCTATTTCTTGGTTGGACTCATTCATGAGGTCAACCATATCACAATGTTTCAATTCAGGAGAAGGGTACTATAATTCATGAGCTTAAGATATTCATAGTATGAGTTTTCGTCTCTGGTGTTACTCCGCTACCAGTAGGCTTGGATAGTGCCATGATGGAGTCACTACAAGAACACAAGCATTTCTTCATTACCAGTGAGCCTAGAAAATACCCCAATGAAGTTACTCGATTCACCTTCTTACACAGGAAACCTTTCTATTCTTTCACCCTTTATTTATTTATTTTTATAGGATTGTGCTTCGACATTTATTTATTTCATGGGTTGGAAGAGGGATCCAGACTTATTGAGAGAAGAAGAGGTTGTTCCTTAAAAGAAGCATATATAAAAACTTTTATATCATTTTTCTTGTTAATATTTTCCCCTTGTCCTTCTCTACTTTATTGGATTAGCGTGAAAAACACCGAAACATAAAGAACTAGGCATGGAAACAAGGTTCCTAGAATAGATACTAGTGTCATGGCTTCACACAAAGCTCTCCTTACTCAAGGATCATATTTTCCATCCAAACATCATCAACCAAAAGGTATGAAACAAGACAAAGAAGAAGGACTAAATATAAACAAAATGTTGCAGTGTCACAAGGCCCTTTTCTACTTTTCCACATATATTGGAACCAAAACACACTTACACACGAGGGTTATACACAAAACAAAAATACAAATGGAAAATACTGAACATGATACATAAAGAATGAAAAAAACAAACTATATACATATGGTAGGGCACAACCCTAGATAGCTATTGAAAGTATTGTTTCAAATCTTGGCCATTGACAAGAAGGGAGTAAATCTTCCCATCTAAATATTGGAGATGATAAGTGTGATGGACAAGCTTCTCACAAAAAACAAACAATTTGATCCACAGGGACTGGAACTTAGTGTGTTTCCCCTTCTCTTCGTGGGATTTTCCCCACTTCAATAACATGTCACCCACATTGAATTCCTTCTTCCCCACAGACTTCTTATCAAACCATCTCTTGATATGGTTCATATGAAGAGCAAAATTTTCTTTCGCTTTCCTCCTTTTTTCATGTAACTTCAAAAGTGTGTCCATCCCACTTTGAACCAGAAGATAAGGCTTACCCTGAGATTCTTGTGATAGTTGAAGGGTAGGAAGGTAAATGTTCATAGGTAGGATGACTTCTTTTCAATACACCAGAAAGTAAGGAGAGGTTTTCATAGAAATTTTAGGTGTGACACGATCAACCCTTAGAGTGTTCACCAAAGCATTGTGAAAATTCCTTTTTTTTTAGAGAAGACACTCTTTTTTATGATAAAAATGAGGTTCTTATTGGTTGATTCAAAATTATCGTTCCCTTGTGGATAATAGTTAATCGAATGTTTCAATACGATGCCACTTTCTAATGCAAAATCATAGAGTTTAAGAGATGATAAATATGTTGCATTATCGAAAAAAATTGAAGTTGAAACACGACCTGGTAATAATGTTTTGCTTGAGGGAACTGACGACTTCTTGATCATTCTCTTTCTTGATAGGAACTGATTTTGTCCACTACATGAAATAATATGTAGCAGTGAGAATGTAGCAGTGCTTCTTCGATAAGTGTGTAAATATCTCACCAATAAATTCTAAGCCACATTGTGTTGGGTATGTGTTATATTCTTTCCACGAATAGTCGCACACGCAAGGGTAGGTCACAAGGGGGCCAATATCCCCCCCTGTTCGTTGCGTCAGGTGCAGTAGGGGGGTCACAGGGGGGGCGACAACCCCCACTGTATAGGGGTTAGCAAGGGGCAGGTAGCCCCTTTCACGGGGTCCAGGAAAATATTTTTGGATCCCATTTTAGGTGGGCGGACCCGCCTATGGTCTTGTGCATGGGTTTGCACATGGTTTCGGGGCATGATGGTTTTCGGCCCCTGGCATTTTTTAGATCCAGTCAAGGGAACTACGATTATGTTCTAATCCATGGTTAATGGATTGGGATTTATGAATGCTTTGGCATGTATATATATGTGTTGTAACACTAAAAGAAACATAATGAAAAATCAAGCTGGTAGTCCTGATTTGGGGTCCAGGGGAAAAATATCTATATATATATATATTTATGTTTTATGCTGTCGCTATTGTTTATTTTCTATTTTTAAGAATTCATTTGCAGCTAATTTCTGTACAGGGTTAAAACCTACATTTGGTATCAGAGCTGTTTTAGCTTCAAGGGGACACCTTTTCTGTAGAGGGTTTTTTTTCTCAGGCCTATGGTAGACCCTGTTTAGTGGGAGATTTGCGGGATCGATTCTTGCAGTGAAAGAAGATGGCGAGCTGTGGAAAGATAGAGACCGAGAAATTTAAAGGTCAGACTTTTGAGTTTTGGAAGCTCAAGATGGAGGATCCGCTGGTGGATAAATATCAATGGATCGCGGTAGATCTGGGTACTAAACCAACGAAAATGTCAAATGAATATCGTGAGAAGTTGGATCAGAAGGCAAAGGGAAAAATACGATTGTGTATCTCAGATTGGGTATTGTTTAATGTATCTAGGAAGCTACGACAAAGACTTTATGGGTCAAGTTAGGGACTTTGTACCAATCTAAGTCTCTGGTGAATAAATTGTTCATGCGGAAAAAGCTATATAACACGAGGATGAAGGATGGAGACTCTGTGACAACACATCTGAAGGCCTTCAATACTATGGTAAGTCAGTTTTCATATGTTGATATTAAAACATCAGATGAAGATAAGTGCACTAATTTGTTGTGTTCTCTACCAAATTCATGGGACAATTTGGTTATTGCAATAGGTAGCAATATAACTACCTTGAATTTTGATGAAATTGTCTCAGCCTTGCCGTCAGAGGAAATGAGACGGAGAAATATAGAGGGCCAAAATGGAGACATGTTGTCTATACGAGGGAGGTCCCAGAACAGAACAAAAATAAGTTTTCGAGTGGGAGATTTAAATCTCCAGGAAATCTTGTAAAGGTGTGTTGGAAATGCGGAAAGGAAGGGAACTTCAAAAAGGATTTCAAATCTAAAGCTCCTGAGAAAGGAAAGGGATATGATGATGATCCTTCTGTAGAGGAAAAAACCACCTCAGATGAATGGGGGATGTGTATTTGGCTTCTTCTTCAAATACACATGTAGATCATGAGGCATGGTTGATTGACTCAGGTGCATCCTTTCACTTCACTCCCCATAGGGAGTGGTTCTGCGAGTATGAGAAGTATGATGGTGGTGATGTATTCTTAGGGGATGATAGGAAGGAAAAAATAATCGGATGTGGAAAGGTAAAGCTGAATCTCTAAGGTGGAAGGATTAGAAAACTTCCCGGTGTTCTGCATGTTCCTGCATTGGCCAGAAATCTGATTTCTGTAAGCAAGATGGAAGGTGCAAGTGTAAAAACAATGTTCAAGAAAGATCCCTGCAAGATGGTTTGGGGAGCACTGATATTAATGCGAGGAGTTCGGATAGGAAATTTGTACAAGCTTCAGGGTAGCAATGTTGTTGATGGGTGCAAAAGTTCTGTGGTTCCTGAAAGTGGAGCAGAAAGCCTAGCGGTCTCTGAATAAAAGACCATGCTATGGCATCAAAGGCTTGGACATATTGGAGAGAAATGCCTTCAGATACTGCAAGGTAATGGTATGGTAGAAGGTATGTCTAATTTCTCTCTGGATTTTAATTTCTGTGAACATTGTGTATATGGGAAGCAGAATCAGGTGAGTTTTCCTTCTGGTGCTAAGAGGGAGAACAATATATTAGAGCTTGTGCACAGTGATGTGTTTGGACCTGTGTCGATTCCATCACTGGGAAAGTATATGTACTATGTTTCATTCATAGACGACTTCTCAAGGAATACATGGATATATTTCTTAAGGAATAAATATGAATTCTTTAACAGATTTAAAGAATTTAAGGCTTCGGTGGAAAACTAGACAGAGAATAAGATAAAGGTGCTGAGGAAAGATAATGGTGGAGATTTCTGCAAGAAAGAATTTGAAGAGTTCTGTAAGAAATGTGGTATAGCACGGAAAAATAATACTCCATACACACCTCAAAAAAATGGATTTACAGAAAGAATTAATAGAACATTGATGGAAAAGGCAAGAAGTATGCTAAGTGGTACCAGGTTAGGACAATAATTCTAGGCAGAGGCAGTGGAGACTGCATGTTACCTGGTTAACAGATCACCTTCATTAGCGTTGGAGGATAAGACTCCACATGAGGTATGGAATTTTAAGAAACCCTATCTTTCACATCTGAGGGTATTTTGATGTGATGCATATTTACATATTCCAAAGGAGAAAATGATCAAGTTGGATAATAAATCTGAAAGGTGCATCTTTATTGGGTATAAGGATGGTTTAAAAGGTTACAAGATTTGGAACCAAAAAACAAGGAAGGTTGTCTATAGTCGAGATGTGGTGTTTAGAGAGGTGAAAGATGTTTTTAAACAAGAAGTTATACCAAAGGAACTTGAGAAGATAGAGTTTGAGCTAAATGAGGATGAATCATACTCCACAAGAGAACACGATTCAAAAGAGGAAGAGCCACAAACTCCAGCTGTGAGAAGATCAGTTTGGGAAAGAAGGAAGCCAGAAAGGTATAGTCCATTTGTTTTCTGTTTAAATTTTTCTTTAAATATCACTAATGATGATCCCAGAACTGTCAGAGAGACAGTGGATTCAGAGGATGGAAAACTCTGGAAGGAGGCCATGGTTGTTAAGTCCCTATATTAATAGTGTAGCCCCTTATTATGTTAGTGTAGCCCCCCTTATTGTTATTATTGTACCCATGTAACCCCCATATTGTTATTATTGTGCCCTTACATTATTATTGTTAGGTCGGCTAGGATTACATTGTGGCCCCACTAGGATTATATTGTGGCCATGGACTCTATATAGAAGGAGTTTTTGTTCATTTGTATCATCCAAAATTTTTCATTTATATATTATTGGAGGTTTCCCCCTCGAAATGTAGCTCATTTCTAAGGTGTTGATATCTCTTTTCTTCTCTTTTTGTTGGTTACAGAATCAACATTTTGGTATCGGAGCTTTGGATTCTAGGGTTTCGCTGCTCCAAATAGGTCATCGTGGAGTTTTCGCTATAACTTGTTTTCTACACAGTTTCAGAAGCTGAAATTTTTAGGGTGTGAAGCCGAAATCCTAAGGAATCTTTTCTAAAAATTTCAGAGCTTGGTTCGAAATATTTTCGGAGATATGATCTGTGGAAGTTAGGTCGTTTTTTCAGGCTCCTAAACAGGTCATCGTGGCATTTGCGCTATAAATTTTTTTCTACGAAGGTTCAGAATCTGAAATTCATATGGTACAAAGCTGAAACCACGAAATTCTTCAAAAACTTTCAAAGCTTGTTTCGCAACATTTTTGGAGATATGATCTGTGGCGGTAGTGCTTTTCAGGCTCTACGAATTTCATCTCAAATAGGTGATCGTGGGAAAAGTTCAATAACTCTCTCTCTAGGCATCTGGATTGGAGTGCCGTAAAAAGTGGTCATATGCAATGGACTGTAGTTTTATCTCTATCCAATTTCAGAGACAAAGGACGAAACGGTGACACGTGAAACTCGTACAAGTTCGCTCTCTTGAACCGGTCCATAATTAGGTCATTGTGGGAGATTGGACACAACTTTGTCTTAGAGAATCCAAATCAGGTCAAACCTGTGGCATTCGAAAGATAATTCAGAGGGCTACTTCGGTACTAAAATTCAGATATTGAAGTGCTGCAATCACATAGATAATCCAATTTCAATATTGAGCTTCTCAAAAGAAAGAGAAAGGTGTGTATCTGGTTTTTTAAAATTGCATAACGTTTGTTTGAAAAAGAAATTGAAGTGATTCCAAGTGCATATTTTAGAATTTTTATCAGTATTGGGTTCTATAATGCCTCCAAAAAATAATTCCATACCCATTAATCCCTCAAAAAGCTATACTATGACGCATGAAGAGGAAGAGTTGCGGTATGAGATATCAAAATTACGGTACCAAGTGCAACAAGTTTCAATCTTACGAAGAGCAATTGAAGATGAAATAGATGGTTTAAAAGCAGAAATGGAGGCTAAGTTGGATGGGTTGAAGGATCAAATAATAGCAAATATGGATGATAAATTAGTGGAAGATCACATCGAGCATCAACAACAAGTTCTCCAACTCTCAAAGGATAACTCAACTTTGGTGCAGAATCTAATGAAACAACGGGAAGATCAACATGACATCGAAAGAAGTTATGAAGCAGTCATAGAAACAAGAACTCGAAAAGTACGATCAATTTCAGAGTATCTCAGCAAATGGAAGAACTTTCCTATAGAAGATTTCACATGGGAGGATGAGAATTTTATACAGAAGCATCAAGAAATAATCAAGCGTTGAGGACAACACTTGTTTGAAGGAGAGGGGCATGTTAAGTCCCTATATTAATAGTGTAGCCCCTTATTATGTTAGTGTAGCCCCCCTTGTTGTTATTATTGTACCCTTGTGACCCCCATATTGTTATTATTGTGCCCTTACATTATTATTGTTAGGTCGGCTAGGATTACGTTGTGGCCCCACTAGGATTATATTGTGGCCCCATGGACTCCTATATATAGAAGGAGGTTTTGTTCATTTATATCATCCAAGAATTTTTCATTTATGTAATGTATTGGAGGTTGCCCCCTTGAAGTGGCTCATTTCTAAGGCGTTGATATCTCTTTTCTTCTCTTTTTGGAGCTGGTTACACAACAATGGTTGATAAAATGGCATCCTTTCACAAAAATGAGGCATGGGATCTGGTGGATTTGCTGGCTGAAAGGAAGCCCATTGAGAGAAAATGGGTGTTTAAGAAGAAGATGAATGTAAAAGGCAAGGTGGATAAATACAAAGCTCAATTGGTAGAAAAGGTTATTCCCAGGTGCCGAGAATTTATTTTGGTGATATTTGTTCTCCTGTTGCCAAGGTTACTTCTATTACATTACTTTTATCTATTGTTGCTGCATTTGATTTTGAGGTAGAATAGATGGATGTGAAGACAAAATTTCTTCACGGGGATCTAGAAGAGGAGATCTACATGAAGAAAATTGAAGGCTTTGTGGTGAAGGGTAAGAAATAACTGGTATGCATGTTAACAAAATATCTGTATGGGTTAAAACAATCACCAAGGATGTGGTATCATAAATTTGATACCTATATATAGGGACTTGGCTTCACCAGAAGCAAAGAGGATAATTGTGTGTATTTTAAATTAATTGGTGACCATGTTATTTATTTGGTCTTATATGTGAATGATATGTTGCTGGTTGGAAATTTCAAAGAAATTAGCCAAAATTTGAAGACCCAATTTTTATCCAAATTCGACATGAATGATCTTGGTGCTGCAAACTATATTTTAGGCATGGAAATTAAGAGAGGTCGGGCAAAGGGGAAGCTCTGGTCAAACCAAAGGAAGTATGTCTAGACAATATTACAGAGGTTCAATATACAGGATTGTAAACCGGTGAGGGTTACGATTCCTGTAGGCGTAAAGCTATCTACTGAACAATGTCCCAAGACAAAAGAAGAAGAGGAGGATATGTCCCGTGTTCCATATGTAAGTGCAGTGGGTAGCCTGATGTATGAAATGGTATGTACTAGACCAGAAATTTCACATGAAATGGGAGTATTGAGCAGGTTTATGTCAAGACCACGTACAGAGCATTGGACAACAATGAAGCGGGTTTTTAGATATTTCCATGGCACTAGTGATTATGGTTTGTGCTACCAGGGAAGAATAGGATAGGACAACGTTTTAAACATCTATGGTTTTTTTGATGCAGACTGGGCTGGAGATTTGGACCAAAGAGGATCTACAAGTGGGTATGTGTTTAGCCTATTTGGTGGTGCAGTCAGTTGGATGAGTAAAAAAAAATTTGTAGCTGCTCTTTCAACCACAGAGGCAAAATACATGGCAGTCACTCATGCAATAAAGGAGGAAATTTGGTTGTAGATATTGTGTTCAAGAATGGGGTTGGTGCAATGAGCTGTAAGGATAGACTGTGATAGCCAAAGTTAAATTTTCTTGGCTAAAAACCCTGCTTATCATTCAAAGACAAAGCACATTGATGTTCAATATAGCTTGAGTGGGCCTAATGGTTGAGAGCATGTGTTTCCTCCTAAGAGGTCACATGTTCAAAACTAGAGGGGGGTAGAGTATGTATGCCTTCGTAGACTTAGTAGTCAAATTGCTGCATGGAGATGGGTCCCTTGTCCCATAAACAAGGGGGTATCATACACCAATTTGGTGTTTGGCTTGGTCGTGACCTTAAACTCAGATAATAATAATAATAATATCACTTTGTGAGAGATATGAGTTAGGATAAAAAGGTGTTGCTGGTAAAGGTGGACACTTTGAAAATTTTTGCATATGCATTGACGAAGTCTTTGAGCACTCATAAGTTCTCTTGGTGTAGAGAAATAATGGGTGTTGTAGGGCTGGAATAATGACTAAGCTCTCCTGTGGCTCCCTGTGGAAATAAAACAACAAGTGGGAGAATGTTGGGTATGTGTTATATTCTTTCCAATAATATTTGCACACGTGGGGGGTGTTATCACTCCGCCAGATTCCTAAGGCTGAAGAAGGAATCCCAACAGAGGTAACCATAAACCAATCTTTTAACTCAATAGCTAGCCCTACCAAGTCAGAGAGGGCTCTCTCCACAAAAAAAAACCTAGGAGGCTTAATGGATTAGGGTTTTAGGCTAGGTGTGAGTTCAGGGGTTTTGATAATTGATTTTGGTCGGGTTGCTGGATGAAAGTATGGTCAAGGGAGCTAGGTTAGGGAAAATGAGATAGGGTTGTAGAGATTCAATGGGGCAAGGTAGGAATAAGGTTTAACACTTTAAAGATGATTTTGATGACATGGTTTTAATACTGACGAGAAGCTACGAAGAGCATGGGAGGTGTATTCTTCCTAAACCGAGAAAAATGGACAAATTATGATAACTTTCCCTAAAAAAAGAATGAGCAAACATGTATTCTGCCTATAAACTTGAAAGAGATCATACAACAAAGATTTAATGAACATGAAGAAAACAAATTCTAACATATGAAACTGAAGGAAAAATAATGATAAACATCATACCATAGGTATCCCAAAAAATAGCTACAACTCTTCTTTATTAACTGGCCAAACTGAGTACAATAGTCCTTGATCAATGAGCTAGCATCCAAACTGATTCCAATTTTTTTTTTACTTGAAAATGAGTAAAAAAGTACAAGATATAAACCTCAAAAAAAATTTCCCAACCTTAGGGGTTGAATCCATGAGGTGAGGAAGATATCCACAAAATTCTGAATTGAAAGCTGGAGTATCATGGGAGCTCTAAGTGACTCCCTAAATACATTCAAACTGATTCATTTGACTTAATGACAAATTTTACCTTATTAATCTACCCCTAGGTAACTTATCCATAACATAATTACATTTACCATCCTTAATTACATAGGTGAAATCGTCATTTTATGAGATAAAGTCAAAATTACAGAGAAATTTCAAAAAAATCAGCAAATGGTCAAGTGTGCCATTTTCTGTCAAGTGCGCCCTCGCTGTGTCAAGTGCACCCTCCCTGTTCAAGGATGATTTTGACTGACTTGGAAGTGTCCAAATTGGCTCCAAGATAGCTTGTTGGAAAGCCCTTCAAGTCTAGTTTCCTATCTGCCTTCAATTTTAAAAATTAAGGTCATTTTCCCTGTCAAAACTTCAATCTCCCAAGACTGCTCTGTGTGCAGTGCCTAGGCAAAAATAGGGGCAGAAACATGATTTTTAGGGTATTTTTTGCCCTTTTCTATGAAAATTTTGTCCCAAAAAACTTAGAAAATTGATAGGGTGCATGTCTTAATCATTATGAATCCAATGGTGGTCTCTATTTGGTCATTGGATGCCTAAAAAAAGTGCGCAACGCCTAGGGTGTTCCACATGTGACCAATTTGTTGATATGAACTTGTTCAAGAATACATAGAAAAACACAGATTTTGCAAAAATGGGTCAAAAGTCTTCAAAATTGGTGGAGAGAGTGATGGTGAGGTGGCTAGGCTTGGAGTGAAGCCTTTTCAAGTATATGCAATTTATTCTTCTCTTCTTGGTGAGTTAGGGCTTCAATCTTTGCATTTTCTACCTTGAATTTTGCCCTTGTATTTTTTTCTCTTTTGGCATAGTGTTTGGCCATTCTCCTTTGAATTTTGTTGTCCTTTTTAGCTTTCTTTAAAAAATTCTCCAAGTGGTCATTGATGGCTCGAAGCTAGCCTTCATTGCATTCTTTGATAATCTCCAAGAATTGATCATCAAGGATGGCTTCATCAACTGTCTCTCTTTGCCTTTGTCTTTCAAACTCCAAGGATCTTTTTAAGCCTCTGGTTATAGGAGCTGCCAAAATTTCTCTAGTACTTGTTGGCTCAAGTCTGAGTATTATTCCCCCTTTAAGTGGCCTTCTAGCCTCTATTTCTTCTCCCTCACTGTATGATATGTTCTCTTCTTTTTCCATGATGTTTTAAAGTCAAAACCCTAGGGAAGTGTGATGATGGTGGAAAGTGGTCTTAGGAATGAGGAACGAGAAATGGAAATTCAGGGAGATGATGCTATGGATTTATGAAATTGGAAAGGGGATAGGGAGTAGTGATATGGTGGAATTTAGGATGGGGAAATTATTTACAGGTTTGGGCTTAGGAGCCTAGGTAGTTGTAGCACCTAGGGCTTAGGGTATTGGGAAAAAGGGTTAGGGAAAGGGAATTAGTAATACAGGGGTTTAGCAATGGGTATTTTGAAATATAGGAAAGGTATGAAGGTGTAGGGAGATGCAATTTGGTGAATTAAGAGTGCAATGGGAGATACTAGGGTTTTAAAATGATTTAAACACCAAATTCTAAAACAAATTTCACAACACCCAACATATGAACTTGATGGAGAGGATAATTTATGGCATTAGCTCTTACTAACTTGATGGAGGTCGATGAGAACACTACTGAAGCTTAGGAAGTTATTTTTCTACAATTTGAATGAGTTTATATATTTTTTGTTCAAGTTATTCCTTGTAGAAGAGAGTGTGCCGTGGCAGAAGAGAGTGTGCCCTCCCAGAAGTGAGTGCGCCCTCCCAGCAGCAGGTGCACAATGCCTTTTTACAGACCACTGTTGGAGGCCTTCCAGAACTTCAAATTGAGATCAAGATATCTATTTGGAAATATCACTCTCTTGGCTACACAAAGAACCTATCAATCACTGAAAATGATCAAGTATAACCCCTCAAAAATCAATTCTCCCATGACTAGTCAAAAAGTGTAGAATGAGGGTGCAAAAATGTAGTGTTTTTGTAGGAAAATTTTGGAGGCCTTCCTCAACTCCAAATTGATCTCATGATAGATCATTGGAAATATATTATAGTATAGTTTCCATTTCACATATCAAGAAAGTCATTTGGACACTCCAGCTAGGAGAAAAATGGATTTTCCACAGGTCGCTCGAGAAGTGCATAAAACCTCTTACAACACCTGTATTTTTGAAATTTCTCAACAACCATGATACCTATGTAAGAAAGGAAGGAGGGTTTTTGTTTTTGACTTATTATGGACAAAAATCTCTCTCAATTTTATCAAATTCATCTCTGTTTTGTGAGAATCATACTTTTAAGAAAAACTAGCCCTATGTGTGGAAAATGATTTGAATCTTGGAATGACTTCTTGAAAAATGATGAAGACATGATGTTTATGAGGTGAAATGACCTCATACTTACTGATATGACCTACCTTATGCCTCCTATACTTAGATTTCTCTGATTCCTATTGTATCTCAAGAGACAATCCCTTGGCCGTGGTAAGGAATCAATGCTTAAGACATTTTATAAATGTATGTCACAAAATTATGATATCAGATGGTCTCTATTTAATACCTTTGGAAATTAATTCTTTAATACCCTCAATAATCGTATATATAATAAAAGACTTCATAATTCCATTAACTGCTGATATTGAATGAAAAGAAGAATTGGAAGGGAAAATAAAAATGATATGTTGAGAAAAAATCTATCACTTTAAATCTCAGAAGAACTTTTGTAGACAGAATAGTTGGAGTGAAGGAGTGTGCATTAAGGTTATTTCACTCTTACTTACGGATGTAATAAAGAGACCCGCAACTACATTAATTCACTTCATTCAAAGAAGAATAAATACATAATGAAACTGGAAAGACAAATCAACATCAACAGGTGAAAGAAACTTGATCTTCTTTCATTAATTTCTCAGAAAATTAAGTACAAAATTTGCAGTCATCCAGAGGTCCAAAACTTGGAACCCTCCTCTTTCTTTCTCATTTGTTTAAAAAAAATACAAAATAAGTTTGTAACTACTGGAACTACTTGTAACTGTTTCCAACTACCTAGAACTGTGTAAACTACCTATTACATGGAAATTTAAAAAACTTCATTACAATATTGATCTTTTAACAAAAAGATAAATAAAATTAAAGCGTCGATCTATTTGCTGAATCTGGACTGGATTGGCTATCACTGTGTTCACCGGATTTGCTGACGTGTGTTTCTAATATGCTGATGTGTGACCTAGTGAATCAATCATCCATGCTTTGCACTTCTTCCAGATCTCAATTATGGTTTTGGGAGAATTGATCAACTTGTGATATTCTCATCTGAAGGTAGTGATCCTGTTGAAAGTAGGTTGTTCTGTGAACAAAGTCTTTACCATCCATAGTAATTGAAAATGCCTCTGTTAGAAATTAAAAACTGTAGTCCCTTTCAGGATTGTATTTTTCTCATGGGTTTTATCAATATGACTCTTTGCTAGCACTAGCAGTGGCTCATATGAATCCCATGATAGAAGACTGCCTTTGAGATCCTAGCATTATGGCAACCCTACTCTTTTCCTTTTGTCAAACATGTTATCAAATCTGTTTACAACTTGTTTAATTTCTATCAACTTCTTCTCTGCCGACTTACTACAATAATTTTTCACAATCAACAGTTTTAAATCTGCTGGATGACCCTACTGTCATTTCAGATGGGTGGAAAAAATTAATCTTAAACTGGTCCCTTTCTAAGTCCATAACAATCAACAATCTGGTTTGGTCAGGAGTAATCTGATACTCAGCTTGAGCCTCCATACTAGCTTTCATCTTCTGTTTATTTTCTGCAATTTGAGCAAAAACTTGCTTGATAAAAGAAAATTTATCCTGAACATCTCCGTGTCTTGAGGGTGAAGCTGGTGCATTATGAGAATCTCCTAATTGGAGAAGGAAACCAGGCTGGGTGCTTTGTATTTATTCAGTGAATCTAGCCCTCTTCTTAGCTCTTTGTTCTTCATCTTCAGAATCAAAAAATTTCTCTTTGCTTCTTTTGCTTAATTTTTCAGAAATGATTGGAGTCTGAATGATCTAACATAGTCTGCAAAAATTTTGTTAGCCAACTTCTTTACTCTAGGCCTAATGTCATGAATAAAAGCAGAATAACCATTTTCAGCCCTTCTGTTAGAGATTACCTTATGAGGATCATAGGCCCATTTCTCACCTAGTAACAAGTACATGTCTTCTAACATCATGTTAGCTTCATTTGATACTTGCCTCATATTCACTATGAATGGTCCCACAGACATAGGAAACTTAAACAAATGACCCTTCTTCATTGGAACAAAATTTACTTGATCTACATTCAGACTCTGTCTAATAAAATATAATGCAAACAATCTCATGGGGACAAAAATTGGCAATCTATAAGATTCTATCCTAGCTCCATATAATCTAATTTCTGAATGATCTTCATATACAAACCAATCCCCAAATTTACAATTAGTACTTAACTGAAGAAACTCCTGGGCTTTTGGCAGAAAACATGGAGGAGGAACTCCATTCAAAACCCTATAAGAAATTGACATGAAATAAGAAGCGAAATCAAACACCCCTCCCTCATCTGGTTCATTTCTTATTTGCATCCATAATATTCAGCCCCAGATGTAAAAATTCTTCTACATTTTGATACAAGAATAGATAGGTGATCAATGAAGGGAACCTGAAAGACCCAGTAAGGGACAAGCTCATAAGATGAGTGTTAAAAATCTCTTGCCAGTAAGAGGGAATATCCAACGCCACTTTAGGCTTCATTATAAAGGAAAATAACCCCAACAATGACCTGTCAATTTGAGCAACATCCTCCCTTCCAAGTATCTTTGACAAATATTGTAGTACTGACCTTAATTCTGCATAAAAAATATCCAATGGGAATTCTCTATCATCAACAGAAAATCATTTTTTGTTTGGCTTCAAAAAGAAGATGACCTGCATAAAATCCCGTCCTGCAAGATTATCATAAAATGCTTCTAATGATTCGTCAGTGAAATGGACATAAGACTCTGAATCAGGATAACAAAGGGCTTGTCAAACTAACTGGGCTGTGACCTAAAGGGCATTCTCCCTTGAACATTTCATTAAGAAACATTTGCCGGGATACAATGCAGACACTAACCAATGCACAAATTCGGAAAAAATATGTGTTTTGGGGACGTATGTAGACAAAACACCAGAATTGGCCATGGCTGAATATATGGGGCAAATTTTCTCGTTCAAAATAACTCGCTGATAGAAGGGAAAATTCTCAATGGTGCAGGTAATGTCCCTAATGTCTTGCTCAATGTCCATGAGAGGGATATGGCTATAAGGTCCATACAAAAAATACTACTTAGCCATGGAATAGTTTAAGGTGGTGGACAATTAAATGCAGAGATAAGAAAATAGAGTGACTAGGATGACTTCGTGGACAACCAAGAATGAAAAACTGATAGGAAAAAGAAAAACTTGAACCCTTATATAGATGGCGCAGAGTTTCAAAATTTAATTCTTGATCGGAGAAGTAACGACACCATGACGCGACAAATGAGTTGTCTCCTAGCTGGATGCATACGTCACTGCAGGGGTGCTCTGTGGTACGAAGCATCCATCGGGGTTCTGCTCCTGCAGTGACTGTGAACCATCGATATTGATCAATAGACGGTCAACAGAGTCAACTGCAGAGGCACCTCCTCTGCTAACCTGCGGGCTATTTGTGCCTGCGGGTTTCCAATGATCTTCATTAATTCAAAATTCTTTTAATCTCGCTCGAAGATTAGCATGTGTGTTAATTGGAACAGTTGGTCCCACCTTCACATGCTTTCGAAAAACATATTAATCGAC
This sequence comes from Pinus albicaulis, assembly GCA_034641835.2. Lineage (NCBI taxonomy): Eukaryota > Viridiplantae > Streptophyta > Pinopsida > Pinales > Pinaceae > Pinus > Pinus albicaulis. The sequence goes on along the minus strand of CM076578.1, from coordinate 1,654,971,625 downwards.
CAATATACAAAAATGAAATGATTTTCCGGCATATGAAGGATTTAAATTTTGTCATATTTTTTAAATATATGTATTTTTTTTGTATTTTTGAAAATATAATAAATAAAAATGCAAATGAGCCACAACAATTCCATAGAAAACCCTAGCTCAGTGGGAGAGGAAATTAGGGTTTCAAGTGCTTGTGGAAAATGATGATTTGGGCACCCTTGGGAAAAGACAACTCCCTTTGACATTTGATCAATTGATGAAATAAAAACTCTTGCACTTTGACATGTGCTTGTTTGGCATGTGGAACTGAGTTGGCATCTTTTGGGAGAATAAGTACTTATTACATTTGAATTGACATAAAATTACATGGATAAAAATAAAATTACATCTTGGAATGAAACTCACATCTGAAATTAAAATTACATGATGAAATAATCATTTCTCTTTACAAATCATCTTCACATGGTGAAGAGATATTATTTGATCACCCTTTACTTGCTCGCCTTATGCAATGGAATGGAGTTTCATTGGACCACGAAAACCCTAGAAAACCTAATGATGACCTTGACAAGACTGGACTCCATGGTGACATGACATGATGAATTGACTTTATGGATGATGTACAGTCAGCAAGGTATGGAAGTGTGCCAACAAGAAAATGAATTCTAAGGAAGAGTGATGTTTTTGGACTAGGGCTACCATCAGTGACTAATTTTCTGCATGACTTAGTGGAATGATAAAAAATTTATGAGTGGGACCCCTAATATGAATATGAAAAGAGTGATTTTGATCATTGATGATAGAATGAAAATTCTAACACTAACATCGGCCTTATTGGGGATGATAGCTCTGAAAGAGGTGTCAAGAACCACATAACTCTGGATTTTGCAGATCAATGCCTCTTCCATTGGGCCAATACGGTAAAAAAATCAAAATTGAAAAACTTGACTGAAAACTAACAACTCAGAAAAATAGACTAACTCAATGCAAACTCAAATGTCTGAAACTTGACTCAATATTGACTGAAAATAAAAAAAATTACTAAACATATTGATGGCAACATACCATCGATACTTGAGGGTTTCAAATCCTGATGACAACCACCTTTCTGTTTGAAAGCATATGCAAAATCAGGAGATATCAAAATTCTAGTGTAACCAATCAAGAAAATGCCTCCTTGATTGATTCTTCCAATCAAATTCTATGGACAAAAATAAATATTTACAATTGGGCAGCCAAAAACATAGCTGACAATGATCTCCATCATCACTGAATACTGTAATAATTTTTTTTACAAGAACGGTTATGGATTTGTATTAGATCTTTGGCATGAATGCCTCGAAACAGATTACAAAATTTGGGGGAAGTTCCCAATTTTCATCACCTATCATGATATCTATGGCTCGAGTACTCATGTGCCAGAGTTTCTTACAAATAGCTATCACTTCAATCTCCAAATTTTTCCCTAACTTGTGAATACAAACGAACTGCTGCAATAATATGTAGTAAAACATGAGACTGGAAATTAAGGAATAGGAGCCCATTCATCTTCCCTGTCACTTGAAAGAGTGTCGGCGGAAATAAGAACAACTTTGTTGGCTTCTATATCTGCGTCCTTATTATTCTCCCGCAATACATGAGAGAAGATCACCCTTTGAAGTTTTTTTGACATTGATTTGATTCTCTTCACCAATATTTTAAATATGACATCTTTAGGGAAAAAATGATCCACGATAGTTTTTATGATGGATTGAAAGTCGCATATAACGATTACCTCTTTGATGTCAAATTTTTTGAATTGCTTGAGGCCTTGGAGAAGAGCAAGCGATTCAGCTTGAATTCTAGTGGAATGACCCAAGCACCAGGCAAAGCTTTGCTCAATTCTTCCCTCTAGATTCTTAATAACACCACCTGCACTAGCTTTCCCGGGGTTGCCTTTGGCAGCCTCGTCAAAGAATAAGGAGTGACTATCTTGCTTAATAATCCATTCTAAAAAGTCTTTCTCATTGAGTCTGGTTTGCCAATATTTACTTATGTTATTTTTCCTTGTTGCCACAGATAATTTAAGGCCCATCATGTCACCCCATTCCAAATCATGTTGGCTTAAATTGGTTGCTTCAAGTTTACCTCCCAAGGATTATTTCAATTGGCTTTTGATCTTGACTATGGTTATTTTTGCATTCTGCTCTTTGTCTCTAAAAATTCTTTTATTCCTTTCAAGCCAAATTTTCCAACGGATTATCTTTGGAAGAGAGAGCCAAAAGGGTTTGAAGCTATCGTTCTTAGGGAGCCCCCCTGGATATTTGTGAAGCCAGTTAGCAAACAGGTCAGATATGGAATTCGGGAGTGCGAAGCTGTTTCCCCAAGGAGACAGAGCCTCATGCCAAATATCTGCAGCAAATTTACATTCCAGCATTAGATGGCACACATTCTCTTTGTTTTCACAACACATCTGACATCTTGAGGTTCCTTGAAATCCTCTTTTTTTTAATCTGTCATCGGTCAAATTCCTATTGTGGCACATAAGCTGGAAAAAAAATTCAATTTTGGGCATGGATTTGTGGCTCCATAGCCCCTTCCAAATTGCTGGGTTTGGAGGAACATGAGGCAGCTACAACTATTTTGCATAGCCCATAGCTACAGAATAGGTGCCAGATTGGCCCCATCCACGAATATCCAGCTTCCTTTCATGCATCGGTGCCATGCCATGAAGATGGAAGAGCAAGGTATCATAGTCTGTCTTCAAGTCCACAGGTACCTGTATTTGTTTCCAACCTGACCAACGACTGTCTTCCCAATAGGAGATGTCCCACAATGTAATTAAACTGGTGTTTTTCATCCAAATATGCAGCAAATGCAGTGATATATCGTCAGCTAAAGGAGGCTTGTACATGATGCCTTCCTTCCAGATGTCATTGCGTTTGCCATTACCCAAGATCCAATATGCATGGGATTGGATTAGAGGGATAGCCAGTGCACAGAGTTTAATCAAGTGTGAGCCTGAATTAGAAAGGGGGCTATCAAGGCAACGTTTCCTCTGACCACTGAAATATTTTCGCCAAATTGCTTTCTACACCCAACCTGGCTTAGGAGCCATGATCCTCCAAACTATTTTGGCTCCCATTGCAATATTCTGAGAGCGAAGAATTTTAAAATTCAGTCCACCTTCCATAAGAGGTTTGGTAACTTTATCCCAGTTGACAAGGGGGATTCTATTTTCGTTTTGTTTGCCTCCTTTCCAGAAAAATCTGTGAATGAGCTCCTCCACCTTCTTGAGGATGCAGATAGGGGCCAATAGAATTGAAAATTGGAAGATAGGTAGACTTTTGAGGACAACTTTGATCAACATTGTCTTACCAGCAATGTTTAACCAAGAGAAACCCCATGCCTGGATCCTAAGTTTGAATTTATCGATAAGAGGGAGCCAATCTCTGCTGAAGGTGGATTTTTGAAATATTGGAAGGTTTGGAAATAGCACTGAGAATATGGATTGAAATGTTCCAAAAATAGATATAACACTTCCATTTATTTAATTTGCTGCATGTGGCATCACAATAGTCATCCAACACTTCTTTGAATTTGGAGGCGGAAAGCAGAGAGGCTGCGCCCAACAATAGAGAATCATCAGCAAAAAATGCATTATTAATAATTTTAACACCTCTGGCTATATTGAGGCCCAAAATCTCTTGATAAATCAGCTTCTTGTTCAAATAGAAACTTAAAACATATGCTTGGAGAATAAAAAGGAGGGGAGAAAGAGGGCATCCCTGCTGAAGACCTCTTGTAGCTTTGAAGAAGCCCGCAGCTCGCCCATTCACCAAAGGGGCTATCCAAGGCTTAGAGATAGAAGCACGGATCCCGTTAATGAATTTAGTCCCAAACCCAAACTTGTGCAAAAGCACTGTTATCGATGAAATAGGTAACTGCACTGGTACCTACTTTTTGACGTAGCAAGAAAAACACTCGATTTTGAAAAGTGGTGATGCAGAATCAAATTTTTTTTTTGAGCATGTTTTTGGCACTATAGTTTATTATTATTATTATTATTATTTTTTTGTTTTTTTTTGTGATGCTTTTTATGTCGATTTTGAATAGTGGTGGCGTATCATCACCAACATTTTTTTAGAGGATTGATTTTGACATTATACATTTTCTAATGTCTTCTTCTTCCGTGAGATGTTTATTTTTAAGTGCATTTATGTACTTGTGTTTTAAAAAGAAAAAAATATATATTTTTTTAAAATAAAAATTTGTAATGATATTTTCACTTTTTTCACATAGATAAAAAATAAAAAAAGGTCAATATTATAAAGTTTATATTTTCTACATGTTTATGTATTGATAATTAATTTTTCAATGCACATCAAATAATTGTCGCTAAAAAACCAATATTTTGAACGATATGTCAAAAAAATACAATTTATCAATACAAATAGAATGCAAAAAATACACTTTTAGTGACTTTTTGTTAAAAAAAACATGTTAAATAAACTAATTTTTAGGAAAATCTTAACAAAAAAACTTAAGAAAATAGCATTTTTATTGAATTTTATGTCAAAAAATAATAGTAATCACATGCTTTTTGCAAAAAATAAGGATTCTTCTCATAAAATATCAAAGTCTAAACATTACAAGTAAAACTGATTAATAGATCTAAAAAATGAGCTTTGTTTGCAAGCATAACTTAAAGATCCTCAACAATATCAACTAATACATGTTCAACATCATCTAGAACATCATTGATGGCTTCTTCCTCAACATTTTCTACTTCATTTTGGTCATTGTCATCTTCTAGTGGGTGTTTCATGTCTGCAAATCTTCCAAAGTGTCCCTTTCCAACCATTCCATATAATGGTGGTTGAGGTTCCTTTGCTTTTTTTGCCACACGTGATTCATTAAAATCCCCTTTCCTTAAACCAACTTCTTGCTCCGCATCTGGAATGAATTCAAGAGCGTTAATTCTTTGTGAAATAAATTTGCATTGCACTGGGTCTTTCTCAATGGCAATGTAATTTCTTCCTTTTGGTAGGCAACATGCTAATGTTGTACCTAATCATCAAGTACAAAAGAAATAAGTAAGAATATTAGTATAAAGACATAAAAAGTAAAAAATAAAATATTTAAATTTAAATTTGTATAATAAAACTTACCTGAACCTGAAAATAGATCCAAAACCCAATCTCCTTCATTCGACAGTGGCTAGGCGCCGGAGGTAGGCTGGGCAGCCCTCGATGACGCCACCCGGCCGACCTCCGCCCAGCTGGGGGTGATTCTCGGAATTTCCCTCCGCCCCATCGGTGGTGATTCTCGGAATTGCCCTCTACCCAGCCCAGAGCGATTTCCAGAATCGCCCTCTGCCTAGCCCTAGGTGATTCTCGGAATCACCCTCTGCCTAGCCGGGGGACGGAGGTAGGCCGGGTGACACCGTCAAGGGTTTCCCAGCCTGCCTCTGGCCCCCGACTGGGCGGAGACAGGCTGGGCAGCCCTCGATGGCGCCACCCAGTTGGCCTCCAACCCTAGGCTAGGCAGAGGGAGATTCTCAGAATCACCCTCCGCCCGGCTAGGGGCCAGAGGCCGGCCGGGCGGCACCGTCGAGGGCTTCCTAGCCTACCTCCAGCCCTCGATTGGGCGGAGGGAGATTCCAAGAATCACCCTCCACCTAGCCGCGGGTCGGAGGCAGGTTGGGCATCCCTCGATGGCGCTGCCCAACCTGCCTCTGACTCCCGGCTGGGCGGAGGGCGATTCCGAGAATCACCCCCGGCTGGGCGGAGGGCGATTCCAACTGGGGGTGATTCTCAAAATTGCCCTCCGCCCAACCGGGGTTGATTCTTACAATATCCCTCTACCTTGCCGGGGGTGATTCTTGGAATCGCCCTCCACCCAGCTAGGGGTGATTCTTGGAATCGCCCTCTGCCCAGCCGAGGTCCGAAGGCAGGCTGGGCGGCACCGTCGAGCACTGCCCAGCCTGTCTCTGACTTGCGGCTAGGTGGAGGGTGATTCTCGGAATTGCCCTCCACCCAGCCAGAGGCCGGAGGTAGGCCGAGCAATTCTCGACGGTGCCGCCCGGCCGGGCGGAGGGTGATTCCGAGAATCTCCCTCAGCCTAGCCGGGGGCTGGAGGCCAGCCGAGTGGTGACATCGAGGGCCGCCCAGCTGGGGGCTGGAGGCAGGATGGGCAGCCCTCATTGGCGCCGCCCGGCCTGCCTCCAGTCCCCGGCTGGGCGGAGGGCGATTTCGAGAATCACCCCCGGCTGGGCGGAGGGTGATTCTAAGAATCACCGCCGGTTGGGCGGAGGGCGATTCTAAGAATCACCCTCGGCTGGGCAGAGGGCGATTATGAGAATCACTCTCCGCCCAGCTGGGGGTGATTCTCGAAATTGCTCTCCGCCCAGCCGGGGGCCAGAGGCCGACTGGGCGACGCCGTCGAAGGCTGCCTAGCCTACCTCCAGCCCCCGACGGGCGACAAATTAATTTTTTTTAATTTTTAATTTTTTTCAAACAAAAACTATTTAAAAAATTTAAATTTTTTTTTTTTAAATTTTAAAATATAAAAAAACAAAAAAATCAAATTAAAAAATATGTTTTGAAAAATAAATAAACAAATATAAAAAATTTTAATTTTTTTTTTTAAATTAAAACAATTATTATTTAAAATATAAAAAAACAAATTAAAAAAAATAAATTTAAAATATGTTTTAAAATATAAACAAACATATATAAGAATATTTTAATTTTTAATTTTTATTGTCTTAAAACTAAAACAATTATAATTTAAAATATAGAAAAACAATAAAAAAAAGTTTAAAAATATGTTTTTATATATAAACAAACAAATATATGAATAATAAATTTTTCATTTACTTGTTCATTTTTAAAAATTGTTTAAGTCATATAATTTCTCCATAATTTCATGGTTCAAGTATCTTGAAAACTTAAGATTTAAAAACTTGAGATTTACAACTTGTCATTAAGGTTTTTATGCGCTACGAAATTTTATCTTTAATGTTATGGTTGAAAATAATTACAATTTTAGGGTTGTTTAGAGTCAAGATATTTTATGTTTAACAACATGGATAAAAATTGTTCAAAATTATAAGCCCTTCATACATGATTTTGTTTATATTTAACATCATCTATCAAAAAATTTGGAATTTTACGATTTTTCAATGTCCTAATATGTTGTCTTTAATTCCATTGTTACAATGTGTCAAAAGTGTGACACAATGTTTTTTTTTGTTATTCTAGCATCAACTCATTTTGTTTTGAGGGTGTTTTTCCAATCATTTTTTCAAGAAACAATTTCGTTTTTAGTATAATTTTATAAAAATGTGAAATTTCACCATGAGAAAAAAATAAATGCATTCTGGAATACACACTTTTGTTTTTGGGGCGTTTTTTCATGTTTTTTGAGTCTTTTTGGGCTAGAGTTCCCGTTTCATTGGCAACATTGTTAAAATTCCAAGAAGGAAGCTGTGCCTAACTCGATCAAATGCATTAGCTAAATCAAGTTTGACAACCATTCCTTTATTTTCATTTCAGTCTTGAATGGATCACCTCTTGCAAAAGAATGAAATTATCAACAATCTGCCTCTCATGCACAAAATCACCTTGGTTCTCCTGAATATATTAGGAAGGATACCTTTCAATATGTTGGAGATCACCTTGGTTATTAATTTGTATCCAATGTTGCATAATGAAATAGGTCTAAATCTGTTAAAAGCACTAGCTCCCTTTTCCTTCGGGATGAGGGCGAGAAAGGCAGAATTTGTGCTGCCCCCAATTTTCTGGCAGGCTTGGGATTTCAATACCATTTTGTGCAGATCCTTTTCCACTATATGCCAACATGATTGAATAAATATTGCTGTGAATCCATCTGGTCTAGGGGTTTTTTCGGGCTCCATAGCAAAGAGAGAAGCCTTTATTTCTTCTCTAGTGACCTTTGCCTCCAGGGACTGATTCATCATGGATATAATCTCTGTGGGAACCACATCTAGAAATTTAGAGTTTTGATTCCCCACACCTTCTTCGCTATACAGGTTTTTAAAATGGGAGAAATCTACCCTTTTAATGCTCATGAAATCCTTATGAATAGTGGACTCCTCCTTGATTTCTGAAATGGCATTGAAAATTCTTCTCGCTTGGGCTTGCTTGTGAAAGGAGGCAGTATTTCTGTCTCCCACCTTAAGCCAAAAACTGTGAGACTTTTGTCTCCAAAGCTCTTCCTTCGCCAAACAAGCCTTATGAAACTTATGTTGTAAATCTGCCTCCCTATCAAGATCTTCTTTAGTAATGCCTACATCTTCCATTTGAAGATGATGGGTCTCAAGACTGGCTTGAGCATGTTTCCTTTCTGCTTAGACTAGATTAGGGAGGGTTTTGACCCATCTTTTTAACACTGATTTCAATATTCTGAGCTTTTCCTCCCAAACAAAGAAAGGCGGGCCATTTATAGGATAGTTCTAACTTTCCTTGACTCTTTCCATCAAGTCTGGGTTTTTAATCCATAGAGGACTAAATCTAAATGGAATAGGGCCCAGATCCTTTTGGGCCAACAACTCAAGCTTAATTGGCTTATGATCTAAGACACTGCAAGGAAAAATTTGCATTCTAGTCTCTAGTCCTAGAAGAAGAAAAGAGCTTTGAACAAGAAATCTGTCTAGTCTAGCAGTAATATGACATGGACCAACTCTTTTGTTTGACCAAGTGAACTTACCATTTAAGGGTTTGATGTCGAGTAGATCCCAATCTTGCTTGAGGTCCTCCACCCATTCCCTTGCTGGGTCTCTCACGATGCTACCTCCTCGCTTCTCGGCCATAAGCAAGGTGAGGTTAAGGTCACTAGCTATGATGATGTTTTCTAGGTTCTCTATTTATGCTATATTTCTGATAGAGTCCCAACATGACTTCTTCTCTCCCATGTAAATTGGGACATACACATTGAAGAGGCTAAAGACCTCATTTGTTTCAAGACGCTGGAGTTTCAAATACAGCCAGTGATTATTTAGGATCTTAGTGACCATCGAGTATTTGCTAATATTCCATAGAGTGCCCAGTCCGCTCGAAGCTCCTCGAGTAGAGACGACTTGTACTCCACCTTTATTCCAAAATTTCTTACTTATTTGGAGGAAAAATTTGTCCTCCACTTTTGTCTCCTAGATTAGAAGAATATTTGGGTTTCTATCTGAAGCATGCTTCTCATGGCTTCTTCTTTCACTTTGCTTCCCAAACCTCTGCAATTCCAGGAGACAACCTTCATCACTTACCACCTCCTCACGGAGGCGAAACAATTCTACAGTCATGGTATTGTATACGTCTTTAATTGTTGTAGCCTCCCTCTCTAACAGTTTATTAATCTCATCAATTTCTTGTAAACGAATTTGTTGCGTTTTATGCATTTCTTCGTTTTGCCTTCTTTGTTCTTCGTTTAGAATTCTAAGCTCTTTATTTCGCTCTTCAAAAATCATAACCTGAGTTTCCAGAATAATAACTTTCTCTAGGACATCCAGTGTATCACTATTTATGTTAACTTGACTATACATTAGATATTTAACATCTGAGGACACATTACCAATGTGAGATGATACACTACCAGCCTTCGATGATACGCTACCTGCATTCGATGATATACATCGGTTAAGATTAGATAGACAGCCACGGGGAACCATATTTTTTGGGTGTGGTGAACTCCCTTGGAGCCTTGTGTCTAGTTTCTTGTCATCTTGGGTGTTTTTGCCAATAATTTCTCAAGGGTTGGTTGACTTCCTTGAAGTTTATCTTTGTATGTTTCTTTTTCTCTCTTTTCTCAGGTAGGCATTCGACCTCTTGTCGATCTTTTAGCCGAGATTTGTGATTCCCCTATTTCTCCTTCCTCCTCAGATTCCTCCGAGTCTTGTTCTTCGTCTTCAGCTTCTTCTTGTTTTTCCTTAGATCTTTCTAAAGCGCTTTCACCCTGCTTCAAGCCTGAGGGCGTCCCTTTGTCCGAGGTCCCTTTCTTTTGCATCTCGACCTCCTGGACCTCTACTGAAGCTGAACTGAGAGGCCAAAAATTATTTTATTTCCCTTTAGGGACAAGGTTTTGCTGATCAGAAGTCGGCTGAGAACCTTTGCCTTTTGAAGCCCCAACAACTTTTAGGTTTTTGTGAGAAGTCTTTGATCGCTTAACCTGGTTCCAACCCTCCTCTTTTCCTTTCTCTACCTCTCCATTACTCAGGAAGCCCCTAGCAAAGTTCTCGTATTCGTGAAATTTTCGGCATTTGAAGGGAAGCTGCTCATAGTCAAGCTTTTGCACATGGGACTAACTGTCAAAATTAATTTTTATTGCCTCTGGCAGACCCACTTCTAGGTCAACCTTGACACAGATTTGGGCACATTCATATTGATCCTTTTTATTTTCTCGGTCAATAAATTTTCCCAGAGCGTTGCCTACGTGTTTCAACGAATCCCAGTTCTAGCAGTGCACTGAAAGGTTCGGCAGTTTACCCAGACTCGAATAACTATCGGGACATCTACTGCTGGGTCAAAGTCTGACGTCCACTTGTTGAGTACATGTCCCGAGGGCCCATGAAGTAGGTGCCATTCCTAAAGATCATATCTTTATCCTCTTTTGAAATTAATTCAAACAGAAAGTAGCCCCTACCCAAGAAGTAGGAAGTTACATTGTTCTTGATTAAAGGTACCCAATTTTTGACGACCCAAGTCTTATTTGTTTTAGGAGAGGGCCAAAGACCCATAAACTGGCCCATAAGGGAACGATATTACAGAGACAAGGCCACCTAGATTGGTCCCTCAGGAGGCAGGGAGATCTCTGGAATGTCATCAAGCTTCTTCACGTACTTGGCAACTTCAGTTTTCTTCTTTTTCGGAAGTGAAGCCAGCAACGATCTGAAGGCTTCATCGGGGAATGGTGGAGGAGGGGGGGGGAGGAGCCTGGGGCGAACCCAGATTCTCCATGGCTACAGGAGGGAGCCCTTGCTCTAATCGCAAGGGGTCTTCACGAGCAGCAGGATCGCTGTCACAACAGACCTACTGCAATAATTACCTTCACTGCTGACTGCAATAAACTTTCCACTGGATCTTGGAAAACATAAAAATTTACCTTATGTTGACCTAGAAGGAACAAAGTACTTTTTTCTCTTGATTCCGATCTCTCTTCATAATGTACCTCAACAAGGGTGTGTTCTTGGTCATAGAAAAATTCTGAACAAGTAGGTGAGAAAATTTATTCTTGAAATAAAAATTCTAAACATGAAACATGAGAAGAAAAATTAGAATGACAGTCCTCAATGCGTTGGTCCTCTGCAATTTGAATACATTGTTGATCATATTCATATGACATGGCAACCATAATTGTCATGTTTCTTATCACACTCATCAATCATAATAGGGAAATTTTCAAATTGTTTGCGAATCTCAAAACTGACATTTCTATAATTTACTACAAAGTGATCCAAAGAAGATTTTTCACTTACTTGAACAAAGATCTCATCTTGTTTTTCAGAAAAGGACCGGATTACCTCCTCGTGAAAACTTTGTTCTGATGGGATGAGAACACTTAGGTCAATAACTCTTTTTTCTTCATTCGAGGTGATCTCAACAATAAATCTCTCCTTCATGGGATCCGGAACAACATACTCTTCATCATCACAATCTGAAATTGGAACTTGATTTTCGTGCACACCATCTTCTGCTGGAAGCAGATCTAAAATAAGACCTCGTCTTCCATAATTTTCAATTGTACAAAGATATTCAGCTTGCTGTAAACTTTCCTGATCATCTTGATAAGTATCCTCTAATTTTTCTTTATGCTGCTTAAATGGATTTTCATACAAGGCTTCCATGATCTTATCGTCCATGAATTCATCATCTCCATAAACATTCTTAAGATTTTTAATAAAACTATCAACATGTTTACAACAGTTCTAAACTAATATTAAGGATGGACAAGATTCTTTATACCTTTCAAAGAACATGGTATGAAAATCCTTTAAACAATAAATACAAGTAGGTGGAAAAGTTTCATACCAAGGTTGGGCTTCACCTTCTAGAGTGGCCATGAATATCTTCATCAAGCAGTCTTTAGGAAAATCAATCTTTAATCTACACACATGCATGTTATTAGGGGAATTTGGAGGTCTAAAATGGGCCTCCTAAGGAAATTTTAGAATCAAAATTCACTTTATGAGAACCAATCACATTTTAGGGGATGAAATCATCCCTAATGATTGAGATGACATTGCTTGAGTTAAAGGTACTTACTTGTCACATTCTCAATGGTGGATAAAAACTCATGGCTAACCATGGTAGTGCTCCAAGTACTTTTAAAGTCATAAAGTAAAGTTCTCATAATAAATGTAATTTCACACTATTTGAATAAAATATTATTATTGTCATTTCATATTTTTTGAAAGAAACAATACATATCCCTACACAAACTTCATGTATTTACACACTTTTCAATATATATTATATTTGTATATTTTAATATATTTATTTTTAAATTATATATTCATCTCATTTTATTTAATATTACAATTTCAAATTAATTATAAGTTAATATCTATACATATATATTATACATATGAAGTCAAATTAAACAAAATGTAAACCTTGTAATTTTAAGATAAATCAAATCTTTAAATAATATTATTATAATATTAATAGCAATACAAAAATATTAAAATTAAAGAAAAAAACATATTAGTTTTGTATGATGAAAAAATGTATATTAGTTTTGTATGTTGAAAAAAATTAGTTTTCCACATAGTTTGGGGAAAATAAATCTAAATTTCAATGTATATAAATCTTATATTGTACTTATAAATATAAATTAAATCTATTGAAATACTTTTTTTTTCTTTAATTTTAAATACAATTCAAGTCATTTCATTATGATTATATTAATATTATATATTATTATATATAATATTATGAAAAATAATCTAAATGTTATAGAATATATATTATATTCTTTTTTATATTATATATTATTTCTTTTTATGTTATAAATCAAATCAATTTAATATGTAATATAAAATTCATACATAAAATAATATTTTACATTTATTATATTATATTATATTATATTATTTTTATATAGTATATAATTTTTTTTCTAAATGAGACTATTATATTATAATGCACATAATATACATTTCGAGGCTTTCCTCCGGAGTTGCTACACTAACGAATTTCGGAGGGGCCCAAGTTCAAAAAAACAAAAATATGACCCCCCTAGTTGGGGAATCCAGTCCAAAAATTGTTGCCTTGGGTAGGGAAACCATCATTGACAAAAAATAACCAGGAGATTATTGAATAGTTCAGAAAAAACATGAAAACTGAAAGGTGAATCATCACAGAGAGAGGGAACCTCTCGATTTTGAGGCTGCATGGTATGCCATGGCCTCGATGACATATTATCCTGTGCCTCCGTGACATATCTGAGCAGGAGGGTGCAGGTCCAAGGGGAGAGGCTGAGGGGAGACCAGAGGCCAAAGGCAGCAGGGCAAGTGGAGAGAGGTCGCATAGGATATTGAAGTTGCAATACGCAGAGAGAGTCGAAAGGTTGAGGTTGTAGGAGGAGAATGACAACGAAGAGGTGAGGGGCGCCATGAAGTAGCACGAGAGCTGGCATACTGGACAAGCATAAATGCTGGAGGCAGAGGCATTAACCATGGTGTGAGGCAGGCAACTGGTGATATTAATAATGGACGGACAGGAGCCATGCATGGCCATGTGGCTAGGCCAGATGCCTCGGTGAGGTGCCTCCACGTCCCCGTTCAAATCAAGCACCCGTATCCGGGCTTTTTTTATATAGTATATTAATTACATGTTATTATAAAATTTAAATAATATAAAATTTAATTAATAGAATATTATATAATTAAGAATTTATTAATTTATATTTATATTTTATTTTAAGTTATATAAGTACAAAGGAAAAATGCATTAGTTGTTCAATGATAATGACCTTTTTTTTGAAAAACTCATTCTTATTTATAGTCACATCAATACAGATTTTTTATTACTTTTATTTTTGTACAAATTTTGAATTGAATTTAACTATGGTTACATGGATTGTGGTGCAAAAAGTGAATTGAAAATTTATATATATTATTTTATTGGTTTAACTATTATTTTATTATTTCCTTAGGAGGCCCATTTTAGACCTCAAAATTCCCCTAATGGAAATCTCACCAGATGAAGAACAACATCATTACCTTTCACATATTTGAACTTCGAAAGATATGTCATTCAATCAACCCGAGGTATGTGATTTGGAAAACCTGGTATGTGATCTTGGCTCATGGGAGCATACCTTAGAGCAATTGAATCCATTTTGATAACAATGAAGTAACCAAGAAGTTCTTTAGACTACTGGTTCTTGAAGAGTGGAGTCGCCATGAGAATTCTGAACCTTGGGAGTCTTCGAAACTGGAGTCTCCAAGTGAATGATGCACAACCTTCTTGTGCTTGATCATTGTTCACCATCAACAATTCGATTTTTCACTCCTTCCCTGGGAAGATTTGTCTTTTTTCCTCCCTAGCAATGGCACCAGAATGTTATCAATCCACGAGATTTCTAAGGCTGAAGAAGGAATCCCAACAGAGGTAACCACAAACCTAACTTTTAACTTGGTAGATAGCCCTACCAAGTTGGAGAGGGCTCTCTCCACAAAACATAGCATAGGAGGTTGAATGGAATATGGTTTTAGGCTAGGTGTGAGTTCAAGGGTTTTGATAATTGATTTTGGTCAGGTTGCTGGATGAAAGTATGGTCAAGGGAGCTAGGTCAGGGAAAATGAGATAGGGTTGTAGAGATTCAATGGGGGAAGGTAGGCATAAGGCTTAAAACTTTAAATATTATTGTGATGAGATGGTTTTAATATTTATGAGAAGCTAGGAAGAGCATGGGATATATATTCTTCCTAAATAGAGGAAAATGGACAAATTATGATAACTTTCCCTAAACAAAGCATGAACAAGAATGTATTCTGCCTATTAACTTGAAAGAAATCATAAAAGAGATATGTAATGAACATGAATAAAACACATTGTAACATATGAAACTTAAGGAAAAACAATGATAAACATCATACGACATGTATCCCAAAAAATAGCTGCAACTCTTCTTTATTAACTGGCCAAACTCAGTACAATAGTCTTTGATCAATGAGCTAGCATCCAAACTAATTCCAACCTTTTTTTTTACTTGAAAATGGGTAAAAAATTACAAGATATAGACCTCAAACAACCTTTCCCAACCTCAGGGGCCGAATCCATGAGGTGAGTTAGAGATCCACAAAATTATGAACTGAAAGCTAGAGTATAGGGAGATCTAAGTGAATCCTCCCTAAATACATTCAAACTGATTCATTTGACTTAATGACAAATTTTACCTGATGAATCTACCCCTAGGTAACTTATCCATAACATAATTATATTTACCATCCTCAATTACATAGGTGAAATCATCATTTTTTGAGATAAAGTCAAAATTACAGAGAAATTTCAAAAAAATCAGCAAATGGTCAAGTGTGCCATTTTTCTGTCAAGTCTGCCCTCGCTGTGTCAAGTGCACCCTCCCTATTCAAGGCTGATTTTGACTGAATTTTAGGTGTCTAAATTGGCCTCAAAAAAATGTGCAGCGCCTAGGGCGTTGCGCATATGACCAATTTGCTGATATGAACTTGTTCAGGAATACATAGAAAAACACAGATTTTGCAAAAATGGGTCAAATGTCTTCAAAATTGGTGGAGAGACAATTGGTTAGATGGCTAGGCTTGGAGTGAAGCCTCTACAAGTATATAAAATTTCTTCTTCTCTTCTTGGTGAGTTAGGGATTCAATCTTTACATTTTTTTCCTTGAGTTTTTCCCTTGTATTTCTTTCTCTTTTGGCATAGTGTTTGGCCATTCTCCTTTGAATCTTGTTGTCCTTTTTAGCTTTCTTTAACAACTTATCCAAGTGGTCAGTGATGGCTTGAATCCATCCTTCCTTTTATTCTTTGATCATCTCAAAGAATTGATCATCAAGGATGGCTTCATCAACTGTCTCTCTTTGCCTTTGTCTTTCAAGCTCCAAGGCTCTTTTTAAGCCTCTGGTTCTAGGAGATGCCAAAAGTTATCTAGTAATTGTTGGCTCAAGTATGAGTATTTTCCCCCCTTTATATGGCCTTATAGCCTCTGTTTCTTCTCCCTCATTGTATGATCTGTTATCTTCTTCTGCCATGATGTTTTAAAGTCAAAACCGTAGGGAAGTGTGATGATGGTGGAAGGTGGTCTTAGAATGAGGAATGGGAAATGGAAATTGAGGGAGATTATGATAGGGATTTATAAAATGGGAAAGGGGATAGGGAGGATTTATATGGTGGAATTTAGGATGGGGAAATTATTTACAGGTTTTGGATTAGAAGCCTAGGTAGTTGTAGCACTTAGGGCTTAGGTTATTGGGAAAAAGGGTTAGGGAAATGGAATTTGTAATACATGGGTTTAGGAATGGGTATTTTGAAATGTAGGAAAGATATGAAGGTGTAGGGAGATGAAATGGGGAATTACGAGAGAAACGGGAGATAATAGAGTTTTAAAATTATTTAAACACCAAATTCTAAAACAAATTTCACAACACCCAATATATGAACTTGATGGAGAGGATAATTGATAGCATTAGCTCTTACTCACTTGCTGGAGGTTGATGTGAAAATTGATGAAGCTCATGAAGTGATTTTTCTACAATTTGAATGAGTTTATGTATTTTTTGGTCAAGTGCGCCATCGTAGAAGAGAGTGCACCCTGGCAGAAGAGAGTGCACCCTCACTGAAGAGAGTGTGCCCTCTAGAAGCAGGTGCGCAACACCTTTTTGCAGACCACTTTCAGAGGCCTTCCCAAACTCAAAATTGAGCTCATGATATCTCATTGGAAATATCACTCTCTTGGCTACATAATGGAAATATCAAGCACTGAACATAATCAAGTATAACTCCTCAAAAATCAATTCTCCCAAGACTAGTAAAAAAGTGAAGAAGGAGGGTGAAAAAATTTAGTGTACTGTTGCAGGAAAATTTTGGAGTCCTTACTCAATTCAAAATTGAGCTCATTATAGCTCATTGGAATCATATTGCAGTTTATTTGTCATTTTACTTATCAAGAAAGTCATTTAGACACTCCATCTAGGAGAAAAAATTGATTTTCCCAAGGTCACTCCAGAAGTGAAGAAAACCTCCTGTAGCACCTGCATTATTGACATTTCTCCAAAAAAATGATACCCGTGTAAAAAATGAAGGAGGATTTTATTTTTTGACCTATTATGAATAAAAAAATCTCACTTTTATGAAATTTATCTCTATTTTGTTAGAAACATACTTTCAAGAAAAACGACCCTATGAGTGGCAAATGATTTGAATCTTGAAATGACTTCTTGAAAAATAATGAAGACATGATGTTTATGAGCTGAAATGACCTCATACTTATAATATGACCTAAATTATGCCTCCTCTGCTCAAATGTCTCTGATTCTATAACAAACCCTAGCTTAGTGGGAGAGGAAATTAGGGTTTAGTGCTTGTGGAAAATGATGATTTGGGCACCCTTGGGAAAAGACAACTCCCCTTGAAATTTGATAAATTTATGAACTAAAAACTCTTTCACTTTCACATGTGCTTGTTTAGCATGTGGAACTGAGTTGGAAACCTTTGGGAGACTGAGTACTTATTACATTTGAATTGACATAAAATTACATGGATAAAAATAAAATTACATCTTGGAATGAAACTAACATTTGAAATTAAAATTACATGATAAAATAAGCATTTCACATGGTGAAGAGATGTTTTTTGATCACCATTTACTTGATGGCCTTGTGTAATAGAATGGATTTTTATTGGACCATGAAAACCCTAGAAAACCTAATGATGACCTTGAAAACACTGGACTCCATGGTGACATGATATGATGAATTGAATTTATGGATGATGTATAGTCAAGAAGGTATGGAAGTGTGCCAGCAAGAAAATGAATTTTAAGGAAGAGTGATGCTTTTGGACTAGGGCTACCATAAGTGACTACTTTTTTGCATGACCTAGTGGAATGATAAAAAATTTCTAAGTGGGATCCCTAATATGAATATGAAAAGGGTGATTTTGATCATTGATGACAGAATGAAATTTATGACACTAACATCAGCCTTATTGGGGATGATAACTCTGAAAGAGGTGTCAAGAACCACAAAACTCTGGATTTTTCAGATCAGTGCCTCTTCCATTGGGCCAATACGGTAAAAAACTCAAACTTGAAAAACTTGACTGAAAACTAACAACTCAAAAAAATATACTAACTCAATGCAAACTCAAATTTCTGAAACTTGACTCAATACTGACTGAAAATAAAAATCTTACTAAACTTATTGATGGCAGCATATCACCGAGACTTGAGGGTTTCAAATCCTGATGACAACCACCTGTCTGTTTGAAAGAATATGTACAATCAGGCGATATAAAAATGCCATTGTAACTAATCAAGCAAATGCTGCCTTGATTGATTCTCCCAATCATAGTCTATGGACAAGAATAAATATTTACAATTGGGTAGCCAAAAACATAGCTGACATTGATCTCCATCATCACTGAATACTGCAATAATTACCTTCACTGCTGACTGCAATAAACTTGCCACTGGATCTTTTAAAACATAAAAAATTACCTCCTGCTGATCTAGAAGAAACAAAGTACCTTTTTTTCTTGATTCTGAGCTCTCTTCATAATGTACCTCAGCAAAAGTGTGTTCCGAGTCGTCAAAAACTTCTGAACAAGTAGGTGAGAAAATTTATTCTTGAAATAAAAATTTTAAACATGAGACATGAGAAAAAAAATCTAAATGGAAGTCCTCAATGCCCTGGTCCTTTGTAATTTAAATACATTGTTGATAATATTCATATGATATGGCAACTAGATTGTCATGTTTCTTATCACACTCATCAGTCATAAGAGGGAAAAATTAATATTGTTCGTGAAACTCAACACTGACATTTCTATCATTCACTGTAGAGTGATCCAAATAAGATTTTTCACTTACATGAACAAAGATCTCATCTTGTTTTTCAGAAAAGGACTGGATTACCTCCTCCTGAAGACTTTGTTCTGATGGGATGAAAACACTTAGGTCAATAAATTTATTTTCTTCATTCGAGGTGATCTCAACAATAGATCTCTCCTTCATGGGATCTAGAAAAACATACTCTTCATCATCACAATCTAAATCTAGATCTGGAATATCCAGTTCAATTTTTTTCACAATATGAAATTGGAACTTGATTTTCGTGCACACCATATTTTGCTTCAAGTAGATCTGAAATAAGACCTCGTCTTCCATCATCAACTATACAAATATCTTCAGCCTGCTGCAAAATTTCTTGAGAATCTTGATAAGTATCCTCTAAGTTTTATTTATGCTGCTTAAATGGATTTTCATACAAGGCTTCCATGATCTCATCGTCCATGAATTCATCATCTCCATAAAAATTCTCAATATTTTAAATAAACCTATCAACATGTTTACAACAGTTCTGAACTAATATTAAGGGTGGACAAGATTATTTATATCTTTCAAAGAACATGGTATGAAAATCCTTTAAACAATAAATATAGGTAGCGACAAAATTTCATACCAAGATCGGGCTTCACCTGCTAGAGTGGCCATGAATATCTTCATCAAGCAATCTTCAGGAAAATCAATCTTTAATCTACGCACATGCATGTGAAATCTCACCAGATGAAGAGCAACATCATTACCTTTGACATATTTGAACTTTAGAATATATGTCATCAATCAACCCGAGGTATGCGATTCAGAAAACATGGTATGTGATCTTGGCTCATGGGAGCATACCTTCGAGAAATTGAATCCATTTTGATACCAATGAAGTCACCAAGAAATTATTTAGACTACTGGTTCCTGAAGAGTGGATTCTCCATGAGAATTATGAACCTTGGGATTCTTCGACGCTAGAGTCGCCAGGGAATGATGCACAACCTTCTTGTGTATGATCGCTGTTCAACATCAACAATAAGATCTAATATTTTTCTTTCTTTCCTAGGGAAGATTTGTCTTTTCGCCTCCCCAACAATGGTGCCATAATGTTATCACTCTGCCAGATTCCTAGGGCTGAAGAAGGAATCCCAATAGAGGTAACCACAGACCAAACTTTTATCTTGGTAGCTAACCGTACCAAGTCGGAGAGGAATCTCTCCACAAAACACAACCTAGGAGGCTGAATGGATTAGGGTTTTAGGCTAGGTGTGAGTTCAGGGGTTTTGATAATTTATTTTGGTCAGGTAGCTGGATGAAAGTATGGTCAAGGGATCTAGGTCAGGGAAAATGAGATAGGGTTGCAGAGATTAAATGGGGTAAGGTAGGCATAAAGCTTAACACTTTAAAGATGATTGTGATGAGATGGTTTTAATACTGATGAGAATCTAGGAAGAGCATGGGAGATGTTTTCTTCCTAAATAAAGGAAAATGGACAAATTATGATAACTTTCCCTAAATAGAGCATGAGCAAGCATGTATTCTGCCTATCAACTTGAAAGAGATCATAAAACAGAGATGTAATGAACATGAATACCACATTCTAACATATGAAACTGAAGGAAAAAAAATAACAAACATCATACCACATGTATCCCAAAAAATGTCTGCAACTCTTCTTTATTAACTGGCGAAACTGAGTACAATAGTCCTTGATCAATGAGCTAGCATCCAAACTAATTCCAATTTTTTTTTTTTTACTTAAAAATAAGTCAAAAAGTATAAGATATAGACTTCAAACAACCTTTCCCAACCTCAGGGGTCGAATCCATGAGGTGAGGAAGAGATCCACAAAATTCTAAACAAAAATTTGGAGTATAGGGAGCTCTAAGTGACTCCTCCTTAAATACATTCAAGCTGATTCATTTGACTTAATGACAACTTTTACCTGATGAATCTACCCCTAGGTAACTTATCCATAACATAATTACATTTAAAATCCTCAATACATAGGGGAAATAATTATTTTATGATATAAAGTCAAAATTATAGAGAAATTTCAAAAAAATTAGCAAATGGTGAAGTGCGCCATTTTTCTGTCAACTGCACCATCGCTGTGTCAATTGCGCCCTCCCTGTTCAAGGCTGATTTTGACTGACTTGTAGGTGTCCAAATTGGCTGCAAGATAGCTTGTTGGAAATTCCTCCAACTCTAGTTTCCATATATGCCTTCAGTTTTCAAAATGAATTTCATTTTCCTTGTCAAAAATTCAATCTCCCAAGACTTCTCTTTGCGCAGCGCCTAGGCCAAAATAGGGGTAGAAACATGATTTTTAGGGTGTTTTTTTCCTTTTTCAATGACTATTTTGTCCCAAAAAACTTATAAAATTGATAGGGTGCATGTATTCATAATTCTGAATCTAATGGTGGTCTCTGTTTGGCCATTGGATGCCTAAAAAAAGTGGGCAACGCCTAGGGCACTGCACATGTGACCAATTTGCTGATATGAACTTATTCAGGAATACATAGAAAAATACAGATTTTGCAAAAATGGGTCAAATGTCTTCAAAATTGGTGGAGAGAGTGCTTGTGAGGTGGTTAGGCTTGGAGTAAAGCCTCTATAAGTATATCTAATTTCTTCTTCTCTTCTTGGTGATTTGGGGCTTCAATCTTTGTATTTGCTGCCTTGAGTTTTTCCCTTGTATTTCTTTCTCTTTTGGCATAGTGTTTGACCATTCTACTTTGAATCTTGTTGTCCTTTTTAGATTTCTTTAACAAATTCTCCAAGTGGTCATTTATGGCTTGAAGCCATGTTTCCTTGTCTTCTTTGATCATCTCCAGGAATTGATCATCAAGGATGGCTTCATCAACTGTCTCTCTTTGCCTTTGTCTTTCAAGCTCCAAGGCTCTTTTTAAGCTTCTGGTTCTAGGAGATGCAAAACGTTTTCTAGTACTTTTTGGCTCAATTCCAGGTATTCTTCCCCCTTTATGTGTCCTTATAGCCTCTATTTCTTCTCCCTCACTGTATGATCTATTCTCTTCTTCTGCCATGATGTTTTAAAGTCAAAACCATAGGGAAGTGTGATGATGGTGGAAAGTGGTCTTAGGAATGAGGAATGGGAAATGGAAATTGAGGGAGATGATGATAGGGATTTATGAAATGGGAATGGGGATAAGGATTAGTGATATGGTGGAATTCAGGATGGGGAAATTATTTATAGGTTTGGTGTTAGGAGCCTAGGTAGTTGTAGCACCTAGGGCTTAGGGTATTGGGAAAAAGGGTTAGGGAAAGAGAAGTTGTAATAAAGGGGTTTAGGAATGGGTATTTTGAAATGTAGGACAGGTATGAAGGTGTAGGGAGATGGAATTTTGGGAATTAAGAGTGCAATGGGAGATAATAGGGTTTTAAAATGATTTAAAAACCAAATTCTAAAACAAATTTCACAACACCCAACATATGAACTCGATGGAGAGGATAATTGATGGCATTAGCTCTTACTCACTTGCTGGAGGCCAATGAGAACATTTATGAATCTTAGGAAGTGATTTTTATGCAATTTGAATGAGTTTCTGGCTTTTCTGGTCAAGTGCACCCTCGCAGAAGAGAGTTTTCCCTGGCATAAGAGAGTGCGCCATGGCAGAAGAGAGTACACCCTCCCAGAAGTAGGGGCATAATGCCTTTTTTCAGACTGCTTTTGGAGATCTTCTCAAAATAAAATTTGAGATCATGATATCTTGTTAGAAATATCTCTCTCTTGGCTACATAATGGACCTATCAAGCACTAAAAATGATCAAGTATAACCCCTAAAAAATCAATTCTCCCAAGACTGGTAAAAAAGTGTAGAATGAGGCTGCAAATATGTAGTGTGATGTTGTAGGAAAATTTTGGAGGTCTTACTCAACTCCAAATTGAGCTCATGTTAGCTCATTGGAAATATATTCCAGTATAGTTTTCATTTTAGTTATCAAACAACTCATTTGGACAATCCAGCTAGGAGAAAAATGGATTTTCCCAAGGCCACTCTAGAAGTGTAGAAAACCTCTTGTAGCACCTGTATTTTTGATATTTCTCCCAAACCATGATATCTATGTAAAAACTGAAGGAGGTTTTTATTTTTTAACGTACGATGGACAAAATTTTTTCTCACTTTTATGAAATTCATCTATGTTTTCTCAGAAACATACTTTGAATAAAAAATGGCCCTATGAGTGGCAAATGATTTTACTCTTGGAATGACTTCTTGAAAAATGATGAAGACATGATGTTTAAGAGCTGAAATGATCTCATACTTATTTATATGACCTGCCTTATGCCTCCTATGCTCCTATGTCTCTGATTCCATAGAAAAACCTAGCTCAGTGGGAGAGGAAATTAGGGTTTAGTGCTTGTGGAAAATGATGATTTGGACACCCTTGGAAAAAGACAACTCCCTGTGACATTTGAACAATTGATGAACTAAAAAATCTTTCACTTTGACATGTGCTTGTTTGGAATGTGGAACTGAGTATGAAACTTTTGGGAGTATGAGTACTTATTACATTTGAATTGAGATAAAATTACATGGATAAAAATAAAATTACATCTTGGAATGAAAATCACTTTTGAAATTAAAATTACATGATGAAATAAGAATTTATCTTTACAAATAATCTTCACATGGTGAAGAGATTTTATTTTATCACCCTTTACTTGCTAGCCTTATGCAATGGAATGGAGTTTTATTGGACCATGAAAAAACTAGAAAACCTAATGATGACCTTGAAAAGACTGGACTCCATGGTGACATGACATGATGAATTGACTTTATGGATGATGTACAGTCAGCAAGGTATGGAAGTGTGCCAGCAAGCAAATGAATTTTTATGAAGAGTTATGTTTTTGGACTAGGGCTACCATCAATGACTAATTTTTTGCATGACCTAGTGGAATGATAAATTTTTTTGAGTGGGACCCCTTATATGAATATGAAAAGAGTGATTTAGATCTCTGATGACAGAAAGCAAATTATGACACGAACACCGGTCTTATTGGGGATGACAGCTCTGGAAGAGGTGTCAAGAACCACAAAACTCTGGATTTTTCAGATCAGTGCCTCTTCCACTGGGCCAATACTATAAAAAACTCAAACTTGAAAAACTTGACTGAAAACTAACAACTTGGAAAAATAGACTAACTCAATGGAAACTCAAATGTCTGAAACTTGACTCAATACTGACTGAAAATAAAAAACTTACTAAACTTATTGATGGCAACATATTAATGAGACTTGAGGGTTTCAGATCTTGATGACAACCACTTGTCTGTTTGAAAGCACATGTACAATCAGGCGATATAAAAATGCCAGTGTAACCAATCAAGCAAATGCCTCCATGATTGATTCTCCCAATCAGATTCTGTGGAAAACAATAAATATTTACAATTGGGCAGCCAAAAACATAGCTGATAATGATCTCCATCATCACTGAATACTGCAATAATTACCTTCACTGCTGATTGTAATAAACTTTCCACTGGATCTTAAAAAACATCAAAATTTACCTCTTGCTGATCTAGAATAAACAAAGTACCTTTTTCTCTTGATTCTGATCTATCTTCATAATGTACCTCAGTAAGAGTGTGTTCCTAGTTGTCAAAAATTTATGAACAAGTAGGTGAGAAAATTTCTCCTTGAAATAAAAATTCTAAACATCAAACATGAGAATAAAAATCTTAATGAAAACCCTCAATGCCTCGATCCTCTACAATTTGAATACATTGTTGATCACATTCATATGAAATGGCAACCAGATTGTCATGTTTCTTATTGCACTCATCAGTCATAAGAGGGAAAAATTCAGATTGTTCGTGAAACTCAAAACTGACATTTCTGTCATTTACTGCAGAGTGATCCAAAGAAGATTTTTGACTTACTTGAACAAAGATCTCATCTTGTTTTTTAGAAAAGGACTGGATCACGTCCTCCTGAAGACTTTGTTCTGATGGGATGAGAACATTTAGGTCAACAACTCTGTTTTCTTCATTCGAGGTGATCTCAACAATAGAGCTCTCCTTCATGGGATCTGAAAAACATACTCTTCATCATCACAATCTGAATTTAGATATGGAATAACCAGTTTGATTTTTTCACAATTTGAAATTGGAACTTGATTTTCATGCACACCATCTTCTGCTACAAGCAGATTTGAAATAAGACCTTGTCTTCCATAATTTTCAACTTTACAAAGATCTTCAGCCTACTGCAAACTTTCCTGAGCATCTTGGTCTGTTCTCTTCTTCTGCCATGATGTTTTAAAGTCAAAACCCTAGGGAAGGGTGATGATGGTGGAAAGTGGTCTTAGGAATGAGGAATGGGAAATGGAAATTGAGGTAGATGATGCTAGGGATTTATGAAATGGGAAAGGGGATAGGGTGTAGTTATATGGTGGAATTTAGGATGGGGAAATTATTTACAGGTTTGGGGTTAGGAGCCTAGGTAGTTGTAGCACCTAGGGCTTAGGGTATTGGGAAAAAGGGTTAGGGAAAGGGAATTTGTAATGCAAGGGTTTAGGAATGGGTATTTTTCAATGTAGGAAAGGTATGAAGGTGTAGGGAGATGCCATTTGGGGAATTAAGGGTTCAATGGGAGATACTATGGTTTTAAAATTATTAAAACACCAAATTCTAAAAAAAAATTCAGAACACCCAACATATGAACTTGATGGAGAGGATAATTGATGGAATTATCTCTTACTCACTTACTTACTCACTTAATGGAGGTCAATGAGAACATTGTTGAAGCTTAGGATGTGATTTTTCTACAATTTGAATGAGTTCTGGATTTTCTTGTCAAGTACGCCCTAGCAGAATAGAGTTTGCCCTGGCAGAAGAGAGTGTGCCCTGGCATAAGAGAGTGCGCCCTGGTAGAAGAGAGTGTGTCCTGGCAGAAGAGAGTGCACCCTCCCATAAGTAAGTGCACAACAACTTTTTTCAAACCACTTTTAGAGGCCTTCCCGAGCTTCGAATTGAGCTCATGATGTACAGTCAACAAGGTATAGAAGTTTTCCAGCAAGGAAATGAATGCTAAGGAAGAGTGACGTTTTTGGACTAGGGCTACCATCAATGAATATTTTTTGCATGACCTAGTGGAATGATAAAAAATTTCTGAGTGGGACCCCTAATGTGAATATGAAAAGAGTGATTTTGATCACTGATTACAGAATGAAAATTTTGACACTAACATCGGCCTTATTGGGGATGATAAATTTGAAAGAGGTGTCCAGAACCACAAAAATATGGATTTTTTATATCAATGCCACTTCCATTGGGCCAATATGGTCAAAAACTCAAACTTGAAAAACATAACTGAAAACTAACAACTCGGAAACATAGACTAACTCAATGCAAACTCAAATGTCTGAAAATTGACTCAATACTGACTGAAAATAAAAAAATTATTAAAATTATTGATGGAAACATATCACCGAGACTTGAGGGTTTCAATTCTTGATGACAACCAGGCGATATCAAAATGCTAGTGTAACCAATAAAGAAAATGACTCCTTGATTGATTCTCCCAATCAGATTCTGTGGACAACAATAAATATTTACAATTGGGTAGCCAAAAAAATAGCTGACAATGATCTCCATCATCATTGAATACTGCAATAATTACCTTCACTGCTGACTGCAATAAAATTCCCAATGGATCTTGAAAAACATAAAAATTTACCTCTTGCTGATTTAGAAGAAACAAAGTACCTTTTTTTCTTGATTCCGTTCTCTCTTCATAATGTACCCCAGCAAGAGTGTATTCCTGGTCGTAAAAAACTTCCGAACAAGTAGGTGAGAAAATTTATTCTTGAAATAAAAATTCTAAACATGAAACATGAGAATAAAAATTTGAATGACAATCCTCAATGCCCTGGTCCTCTACAATTTGAATACATTGTTGACAATCTTCATATGACATGGCAACTAGATTGTCATGTTTCTTATCACACTCATGAGTCATAATAGGGAAAACTTCAGACTGTTCATGAAACTCAAAACTGACATTTCTATCATTTACTACGGAGTGATCCAAAAAATATTTTTCACTTACTTGAACAAATATCTCATCTTGTTTTAAAAAAATGGACTAGATTACCTCCTCCTGAAGAATTTGTTCTGATGGGACGAGAACACTTAGGTCAATAACTCTATTTTCTTCATTCGAGGTGATCTCAACAATAGAGCTCTCCTTCATGGGATCTAGAACAACATACTCTTCATCATCACAATCTGAATCTAAATCTGGAATAGCCAGTTTGATTTTTTCACAATCTGAAATTGGAACTTGATTTTCGTGCACACCATCTTCTACTGTAAGTAGATCTGAAATAAGACCTCGTCTTCCATCATTTTCAATTGTACAAATATCTTCAGCCTATTGAAAAATTTCCTGAGCATCTTGATAAGTATCCTATAAGTTTTCTTTATGTTGCTTAAATGGATTTTAATACAGGGCTTCTATGATCTCATCGTCCATGAATTCATCATCTCCATAAACATTCTCAATATTTTCGATAAAACTATTAACATGTTTACAACAGTTCTGAACTAATATTAAGGATGGACAAGATTATTTATACCTTTCAAAGAACATGGTATGAAAATCATTTAAACAATAAATACAAGTAGGTGTAAAACTTTCATACCAAGATCGGGCTTCACCTTCTAGAGTGGCCATGAATATCTTCGTCAAGTGGTCTCTAGGAAAATCAATGTTTAATCTACGCATATGCATGTGAAATCTCACCAGATGAAGAGTAGCATCATTACCTTTCACATCTTTGAATTTCGGAAGATATTTCATCCATTCAACCCGAGGTAAGCGATTCAGAAAACCTGGGATGTGATATCAGCTCATGGGAGCATACCTCAATTGAATCCATTTTGATAACAATGAAGTCACCAAGATGTTCTTTAGACTACCGGTTCTAGAAGAGTGGAGTCGCCATTAGAATTCTGAACCTTGCGATTCTTCGACACTAGAGTCGCCAGGTGAGTGATGCACAACCTTCTTGTGCCTAATCATTGTTCACCATCAACAATTATATCTAATATTTGTCGTTATTTCCCAGGGAATATTTTTCTTTTCGCCTCCTCGACAACGATGCCAAAATGTTATCACTCTGCTAGATTCCTAAGGCTGAAGAAGGAATTCAACAGAGGTAACCATAGACCAACCTTTTAACTTGGTAGCTATCCCTACGAAGGCGGAGAGGGCTCTCTTCACAAAACACAACCTAGGAGGCTGAATGGATTAGGGTTTTAGGCCAGGTGTGAGTTCAAGGGTTTTGATATTTGATTTTTGGTTGGGTTGCTAGATGAAAGTATGGTCAAGGGAGCTAGGTTAGGGAAAATGAGATAGGTTTGCAGAGATTAAATATGGAAAGGTAGGCATAAGGCTTAAAACTTTAAAGATGATTTTGATGAGATGGTTTTAAGACTGATGAGAAGCTAGGAAGAGGATGGGAGATGTATTCTTCCTAAACAGAGGAAAAAATGGACAAATTATGATAACTTTCCATAAACAGAGCATGAGCAAGCATGTATTCTGCCTATCAACTTGAAAGAGATCATACAACAGAGATGTAAAAAACATGAAGAAAACACATTATAAATATGAAAATGAAGGAAAAACAATGATAAACATCATACCACATGTATCCTAAAAAATAGCTGCAACTCTTCTTTATTAACTGGCCAAACTTAGTACAATAGTTCTTGATCAATGAGCTAGCATCGAAACTGATTCCACCCTTTTTTTGTTAAATTGAAAATGAGCCAAAAAGTATAATATATAGACCTGAAAAAATCTTTCCCAACCTCAAGGGTCGAATCCATGAGGTGAGGAAGAGATCCACAAAATTCTGAATTGAAATCTTGAGTATAAGGAGCTCTAAGTGACTCCTCCCTAAATACATTCAAACTAATTCATTTGACTTAATGACAACTTTTACCTGATGAATATACCCCTAGGTAACTTATCCATAACATAATTACATTTACCATCCTCAATTACATAGGTGAAATCATCATTTTATGAGATAAATTAAAAATTATAGAGAAACTTAAAAAAAATCAGCAAATGTTGAAGTGCACCATTTTTCTGTCCAGTGCACCATCACTGTGTCAAGTGCGCCCTCCCTATTCAAGGCTGATTTTGACTGACTTGTAGGTGTCCAAATTGGCTCCAAGATAGCTTTCTGGAAAGCCCTTCAAGTCTAGTTTCCATATATGCCTTCGGTTTTCAAAATTAAGGTCATTTTTCCTTCCAAAACTTCAATCTCCCAAGACTATTTTGTGCGTAGCGCCTAGGCCAAAATAGGGGCAGAAACATGATTTTTTTGGGTGTTTTTTTTCCCTTTTCACTGACCAGTTTATCCCAAAAAACATAGAAAATTGATAGGGTGAATGTATTCATCATTATAAATCTAACGGTGGTCTCTTTTTTTCCATTTGATGCCTCAAAAAAGTGCGCAATGCCTAGGGTGTTGCGCATGTGACCAATTTGCTGATATGAACTTGTTCAAGAATACATAAAAAAACACAGATTTTGAAAAAATGGGTCAAATGTCTTCAAAATTGGTGGAGAGAGTGTTGGTGAGATGGCTAGGCTTGGAGTGAAGCCTCTAAAAGTATATCCAATTTCTTCTTCTAGTCAACGAGCAACTAGACTCATATGAATAGGTTACTAGTAGCAAGTATATGGTGGTGACTATTTAAGGTGAGCTAGCAGTTAGGGAGATGGCCAAAAATAAACTCAAACTGAATGAGCAACTCGTAGACTCCAATAAGTGACTAGTGTCTTTTCATGTTTGACTAGGGTTTGATGATTGTGAAATTGGATTGGAGGGCTGGTTGGGGTAAGACAAGACTGCTTCAATCTTTGCATTTGTTGCCTTGAGTTTTTCCCTTGTATTTCTTTCTCTTTTGGCATAGTGTTTGGCCATTCTCCTTTGAATCTTGTTGTCATTTTTAGCTTTCTTTAAAAACTTCTCTAGTGTTCAATGATGGCTTGAAGCCAAAATTCCTTGTATTCCTTGATCATCTCCAAGAATTGATCATCAAGGATGGCTTCATCAACTGTCTCTCTTTGCCTTTGTCTTTCAAGCTCCAAGGCTCTTTTTAAGCCTTTGGTTCTAGGAGATGCCAACAGTTCTCTAGTACTTGTTGGCTCAAGTTCGATTATTCTTTCCCCTTTACGTGGCCTTCTAGCCTCTATTTCTTCTTGCTCACTGTTTGATATGGTCTCTTCTTCTACCATGATGTTTTAAAGTCAAAACCTAGGGAAGTGTGATGATGGTTGAAAGTGGTCTTAGGAATGAGCAATGGGAAATGGAAATTGAGGGAGATGATGCTTGGGATTTATGAAATGGGAAAGGGGATACAGAGTAGTGATATGGTGGAATTTAGGATGGGGAAATTATTTACAGGTTTGGGGTTAGGAGCCTAGGTAGTTGTAGAGCCTAGGGCTTAGGGTATTGGGAAAAAGGGTTAGGGAAAGGGAATTTGTAATACAGGAGTTTAGGAATGGTTATTTTGCAACATAGGAAAGGCATGAAGGTGTAGGAGATGGAATTTGGGGAATTAAGAGTGCAATGGGAGATACTATGGTTTTAAAATGATTTAAACACCAAATTCTAAAACAAATTTCACAACAGTCAACATATGAACTTGATGGAGAGGATAATTGATGGCATTAGCTCTTACTCACTTTTTGGAGGTTGATGAGAACATTTATGAAGCTTAGGAAGTGATTTTTATGCAATTTTAATGTTTCTGTCTTTTCTGGTCAAGTTCACCCTCGTAGAAGAGAGTGCACCTTGGCAGAAGAGAGTGCACACTGGCAAAAGAGGGTGTGCCCTCTGAGAAGCAGGTGCACAACGCCTTTTTGCAGACCACTTTTAGAGGCCTTACCGAACTCAAAATTGAGATCATTATAGTTTGTTGGAAATATATCTATCTTGGCTAAACAAGGGACCTATAAAGAACTGAAAATTATCAAGTATAACCCCTTAAAAATCAATTCTTGGAAGACTGGTCAAAAAGTACAGAATGAGGGTGCAAAAATGAAGTGTGCTATTGCAGGAAACTTTTGGAGGCCTTCCTCAACTCCAAATTGAGCTCATGATAGCTCATTGGACATATATTCCAGTATAGTTTTCATTTGACTTATCAAGTAAGTTATTTAGGCACTTCAGCGAGGAGAACATTTTATTTTCTCAGGTCACTCTAGAAGTGCAGAAAACCTCTTGTAGCACATGTATTTTTTACATTTCTCCAAAACCATGATAGATGTGTAAAAAATAAAGGAGTTTTTATTTTTATTTTTTGACCTATTATGGAAAAAATCCTATCTCACTTTTATGAAATTCATCTCTGTTTGGTCAAAAACATACTTTGATAAAAAATTGGCCCTATGAATGGCAAATGATTTGACTCTTGGAATGACTTCTTGAAAAATGATGAAGACATGATGTTTTATGAGCTGAAATGACCTCATACTTACTAATATGACCTACCTTATGCCTCCTCTGCTCATATGTCTCTGATTCCATAGCAAATCGTAGCTTAGTGGAAGAGGAAATTAGGATTTAGTGCTTGTGGAAAATGATGATTTGGGCACCCCTGGGAAAAGAAAAATCCATTTGACATTTGATCAATTGATGAACTAAAAAATATTTCACTTTGACATGTGCTTGTTTGGCATGTGTTACTGAGTTGGAAACTTTTGGGAGATTGAGTACTTATTACATTTGAACTGACATAAAATTACATAGATAAAAATAAAATTACTTGGATAACAATAAAATTACATGTTGGAGTGAAACTCACATTTGAAATTAAACTTACATGATGAAATAAGAATTTCTCTTTAACTATCATCTTCACATGGTGAAGAGATGTTATTTGGTCACCCTTTACTTGCTGGGCTTATGCAATGGAATGGAGTTTTATTGGACCATAAAAACCCTAGAAAACCTAATGATGACCTTGACAAGACTGGACTCCATGGTGACATGACATGAGGAATTGAATTTATGGATGATGTACAATCAACAAAGTATGGAAGTGTGACTACTAGCAAATGAATTTTAAGGAAGAGTGATGCTTTTGGACTAGGGCTACCATCAGTGACTAATTTTTGCATGACCTACTGGAATGATACAAATTTTTTGAGTGGGATCCCTAATATGAATATGAAAAGAGTGATTTTGATCATTGATGACAGAAGTCAAATTCTGACACTAACAGGGGGGTCATTGCGCCCCCTATTTAGGGGTTTGCAGGGGGTGGGTAGCCCCCTGCACAAAGTCTGGGGCAGTGCCCCGCGAAATTTTTTTTGGACCCTATTTTAGGTGGGCGGACCTGCCTATGGTTTTGTGCATGGGTTTGCACATGGTTTTTGGCCCTTGGTATTTTATAGATATAGTCAACATAACTAAGATTATGTTCTAATCTAGGGTTAATGGATTAGGGTTTATGAATGCTTTGACATGTATATATATGCTTTATAATACTAAAAGGAACATAATGAAAAATAAACCTGGTAGTCCCGATTTGGGTTCCAGGGGATGGGATGTAAAGGGGAAACTGAGTTATTATCTCAGCCAACGCATTTCTAACAAACTGGACACTTTTTGGCATAAGCATTAACATCCTTGAAAAGTGTGGGCCAATAGAAACTGACCCACATAATATTGTGTGCAGTAGTGTCACCCACGAAATTCCCTCTATTTTTTATGTCATGAAGGTCACACAATACCATTTTTGAATCACGTGCTTCCAAGCATCTGAGCAAGACCCCATCATTAGAGAAATTTTGAGGTCTAAAATGAGCCTCCTAAAAAAATATGCAACCAAAATAAATTTTATAAGAACCAATAGAATTCAAGATGATGATGTCAACCAAGGGGATGATTCACCATTTTTCGAGTAAAAAAGTAAAAATATTAAAAAATAATAAAATAAAACTAAATTTTCAACTTGTATTTTCAACTTATCTCCCTAAGGCTTTACTCATATTTCGAGTTGGATCATTGGATGCAAAATTTAATTCCTCGTCTAATGAGTACCCATGTTGCATACTTTCGATGGACCCTGCTACAAGAAAATGAGACATACATGAAAAAACATGATTGCAATCACCTTTTCTTATGTATTTATCATTTTTCATGTAGAAGGGTCCATATAAAGTATGAAACATGGGTAATCCTTGGATGATGAATCAAATTCTGCATCCAACGAGTGTTCTTGCTCGAAATTTGAGTAAACTCATAGGGAGATAAGTTGAAAATACGAGTTGAAAAATAAGTTTTTTCTTTTTTCCCTCTAAAATTTGATGATGTAATCTAATATTATTTTATTATTTCTAATATTATTTTATAATTTCCTTAGGAGGCATATTTTAGACCTCAAAATTTCCTAATGTACCAACTTATATCATAGATCTTTCAATCTAGTGGCCCTCTTTTGTCTCGCTGATAAATGAGAGTGATGCGACACCATGCTTAAGATACTATTGCACATATGTGTACCAAGAGGTGGATGTGTCAGTGGGGGTAGCTTGTTCGATATTATACATTTCTATTTCTCTCTCCCATCCAGAAGAATCATATTTTGGTGAAATTTCCACTTCTTCTACTATTTGGCATAGAACATGACCTTTTATTGTGTGAACTAGTTGGAACTAAAAATTGTACTCTTGCAAGCTAGTCATCCAGTTCGATCTACTTTCAGCCAACTATTGTCGAACAAACATAATTTTAATAACTGGGTGTGTCACAAAGATAATGACATGATTTTTCAGAAGATAAGGCCTAAAGTGTTTTACCACCTTGTACACTATGTAATCTTGTTTGTCAATGATGGGGTGATTTAGTTTAGGTCCTTGAAAGATGGAACTCATGAATGATATAGGTCGCTCATTATCTTAATCATCCTTTTGCATAGGAATGGAAAAAATATAAGTATCATAAGCGAAGGTGTACAACATGAAATCTTTGCCAAATTTTGGACTGTATAATGCTGGAGTTTCTTTGATTTCTTTCTTAATACATGAAAATTCATCCTTTTCCATTTTATCCCACTTATATATTTCATACTTATTTATCTTCTCTTGAAGTGGTTTGAGAATCTATGCGTAGTCTGATATGGACTTGTGAAGGAATTTGATTTTCCCTAAGAAGGATTGCATAACTTTATTGTTCACTGGGAAGGGAATCTAAGTGATATTTTTGACCTGTTCAAGGTCCACCTGTTAAAATTGGAAACTAGGGCCAAATTTCACTTTAGTCTACTTAGCTTGTGGAGATAATCATTCCATTTAATTCCTCTTTTCAAGAGGACCAAAATTGATCTAAAGATTGTCAAATTTGGACAAGGAAAATATTTTTTTATTCAAAAAGAAATTCTATAAGTTATGATTTTGTTTAGGCAGGAAAAATTGAAAATTTAAATTTCAAATTTGCCTCCAAATTTTCGAGGTCAGCCTTCCCTCCATCTTATATAAATAGAGGAGTCTCTGACCTCATTTAGATAATAAAGGAGCATAATTCTTCTCAAATAAGTTACGAATATGAGGCTAGGGCGTTCAAGGGGAAAGAGCCAAATTTTTTCCTTGGTTGGGTACAATATTCTATGGATGAAAGGGCCTCTATTATCTCAGGTTTGTCTTATCCATCAAGGATGGTTAGAGGACTGTTTGGAGGCACCTTAAGGCTTCAGATGCCTTTCCACATCAAACTGCAATTCAAAGAAGAATTATTATGTATTACATATTTCCGTTTGGGTTGTAACAAGGATTTCTATTAAAACATGTTGCAGACACTTGTGGAAGGGATAAATGGGATTGTTAGTATCCACCATCTCAACTACAATTATGGAGGGCAGGCCACAATCAATTAAATGGGTGAAACACTTATAATGTTGCTACTGGACTGTAGTCTCTAAACCTAGGTTGCAAACATTATTCATCAATATTTTGACTATCCATTCTTGGACTATATAAAACTCATTTCATTCAACGTAGAAGGCCACGTCATATGATCAAGGATTAAGTTCCTTGTGGATATCATTAAGCCATTTCTTAAATATTCTCCTGATCTCTGGTTAGTGTTTGTCTGTTGCTATTTGAGGGTTGCACTGTATACTTGATTGGGTTGCCTACTTGGCACTTGGATAGTTATTCAAATCATCATTAATGGAAAGTAAATTATGCCTTTTATTGTACTATATCTCTCTCTCTCTCTTTCTCTAATGAGAATTTTATTTTGATAATAAGAATAATTGTTCAAGGGTTTTCCCCATCTTGGGGTTTTTCCCTCGCTTGATCCATTCCTTGTGTTCCCTTGTCTTCTATATTTTATTTTCAGTCAATTGTTAACATGATTCATATGGAATACTCAAATAAATAATGGGCTAATGAAGTGGTTGAATTATGGAAGAACATGTTAATCCTAAAATTAACACCACTTTAATCCCACTCTTTGCTATAATATGTCTAAAGAGATTTCCCTCAGACATTGTGAATATTCTCTTCTCGGGATTAAGAGATATCTCGTATTTGCGGCAACGCTCCAAAATTTTCTTTGGATGATGCAAGTGATCAAATATCCTTTTCAAAAACACTGTTACCTCAACTAGGTAGATCATAATGCTTTGTCAAATTAAACCGCGAAATGCGATGTCCATAGCACATAGAAAGTTAGATCCTTCATTAACAAGCCCAAAAGGAATTATTCTAAAATAAAATGTACCCCTCTTGGTTCTAAACATAGTCTTGTTCCTATCAAGTTCTAACACCAGAACTTGGTTGTATCTAAAAAAACCTTCCAACAATGAAAAAATTTCAGACCCCGATACCATTTGTAAAATATTTTCCATCGATGACAATAGATAATTGTATTTTTCGAAGGCACAATTTAGATTTCAAAAATCAATGCATAGGTGTATTTACCCAGACTTATTTCTTACCAGAACAAGATTGGAGACGCATGTTTAATGACGAAATCTAAAAATGATTCAAGCATCCAACAATTTTCTCAATTATTTTTGAATGAGGGGCTCAAGAGTAGGATGACATTTCTGCAATTTCTGTTGAAAAGGCTTGGCCCCTTCCTTAATTGGAACCACATGGTGGATTATTCACGCTTTATAATTATTAAGATAATTGTATGTCCACAAAAATTTCTTGGTACTGCTTAAAGAGGCAGATGAAAGCTTTCCGCTCTTGAGGTGTCCAACAAGTACCAAGATTTACAAACCTTGGATATTCTTTTGTACGAAGATTAAACTATTCATGTGATAGAGTAGAGCTATGAGTCTTTGCGTTGGCTGGTCCTCTGAAGTGATTTTGTAGATCATACATCTTTTCTAATGACACCACACCCTTGGGCATGGGGTTTCCTTTGTTTGCTTGAGTTATGTCCTGCAATGCTTTCTTGTCCTTGTATTCTTCAATAGCTACATCTTTGAATACATAAAAATTCACCATAAAGTCCAGTATTTGTTGGTCATCATTGAAAACGTGAAAATTAATGATATTGTCAGGAACAGTTGGCTTATAAATAATTTAAACTTAAAATCCATCCTTTAATGGTGACAACCTAGCATCAACATTTTCTAATGTATTGACAGTAGCATTGCATATTTTATGAACAAAAATGATATTAAAGGCTTGGAATTGCAAAATAAAATGCCATAACTCTTGTTGATAACTTTTGAGATTAGGTGACACACAATTTATCGTATTTTGTAGCTAATGTGTGACGATTTCAAAGTCACCTATTGCTTTAAGCGACTAAACTCTGAGGTCAATGGCTCTATTCAAACCCAAGATGAGTGCTTTATATTCAACAATGTTATTGGTGCACTCAAACTCCTAGTGGAAAGAGATCAAATGCTTTCTCTGTTGTGGGTCTATTAATATGCAACTAGCTCGAGAGCCCTCCTACATTTTTTAACCATCAAAGTACAAAATCCAAACATTATAAATAATAAGGCTATGTCCTATACTACTATTATTTACATCTACTGTACAAAAGTCATTTGCACCAGCTGGATTTTGAGGAAGGAGTTCCAAATGTGTATTAGGTGGGATGAGTGAAGGCCATGCCAAGTAAAATCCATGATCTACTTCCATGAAATTTTTTCTGAAAATAACATCTGCAAATCCCATTGGTTCATTTTTTCCCTAAATTTTTGTTAGTGTGTTTCATGTAAGGCTCAATTTCAACTCAAATCTAGTTATTTCGCCCCTTGTATGGAAGACATAAATTTGTCCAATGAGTTGAAAGCTATCCTTATAATTTTTTGGACCAATCTATACTAAGCAGTGAATCGTAGGCTTCGGGAATGTCCACGATCACAATGTTTATGCATTGGTGAACTATATGGTCAAATGACAAATGAGTAATATGAAAAACAAATGATAACATTAACGAGTTCACCAATGGCTTGGACAAATGATCTGTCCAAACGTATGATCCATGCGTTTTATCCCATTTAGAATTTATTTTCTTAGAAACAAACAATGGGATAAAATTCACGGATGCACCATAATCAACTAAAAAATTATGGACATTATAATTAAAAATTTCGGAAGTTAACAAAAATGAAGGGCAAAGAGTGTTAGAACTCAAATTTACAGCATTAACAGTAGATTCTAAGATATTGAGAGAAATACCAGACATTACCTGAGAAGCATAAACCTCTTTACTTGCCTAAGAGTGCAATGAGAGTGCATGGATAATCATTTCTCGCTAGCTCGTTATCTTGTGATATCAAAGATTAAATTTTCGGCTCGAGCTCTTTTCATATCTTCAAAAATGTTATAATCGATACTTTCCATATTGTAGTGTCGTATTTTTCCTAGTATAGTTTTGTCACTCCTATTAAGGGTGATTTTTGATGAGCTATATATATGGCATATTGATCACTAGATTGAGGAACAATGTCTTATATACATAATTTTATTTCCTCTTATGTTTATGTATGTCATATTGATCACTGGATTGGGTAACAATGTTTTATATACATAGTTATCGTTCCTCTTATGTCTATGTATGGAAGCTTGATCACTGGTTTGGGAAAAATGTTTTATATAGTTGTATTTTCCCTTATGTGTGGTATATTTGATTCTGTGTTTTATATGGTGTTATGCATATTTTTCTCTTTTTTCATCTGACTTATGTATCAGGTGTATGACATGGATGGTGATCCTGGATTGAGACACATAGACCCGTGGATGCTCATGGTTATGTGGAAAAGATGGTTAAATTATGATTTATGGATGATACATGACTTGTATGATTATATGCACGTCTAACATTGTACTGAGCAGGATGTGGAAGGGGACCTGGTCATTTCCCAACAAAGATGTTCAATTATGAATGACTGTGGAAGTTATTTTTTCAAAGCCTAAATGACTGTGGAAGTCATGCACCATTCTTGGTAAAATGTGATTAAGTTAATTTCATTATGAAATTCATATGATTCCTTTGATCTATGAGATTGTGATGTGTGCAGGTATTTGAACAAGGCCTTACCAACGAACCATCAAATGGTTAAAAGCTCACAATCAGTACCATAAGGAGAAACACAGATTTTAAAAGCGCGGTAGATGAGAAAGCATGGAAATTAGGGTGTGGAATCCTAAATCCAAGAAATATAAAGACACAGAGTCTTGTATATTTAGGGTGCGGAGTCTTGAATATTTAAAAAGATCAAGTTGTGAAATCTTAGATCTTTGGAGTACATCAGGGCACGAAGTCCTCAATCTACTAAGGCACAGAGATGCATGAAATAGGGGTGTGGAATCCGTATTCTCCAAAAGAAAAATACCATTCATGGATAAATTTACTTTAATAAAATATTAATTTGATAAATTCTGGAATGAATTTATAAAAATAGAAAGTCATGTCTAGCATCTCAAGCATGACTTTCCAAAAATATTGAATCTCCATGCATAAATTGGTAATCAAGCATAGTTGAAGGAAATTCAATTAACTTATCATTAATCAATCATAATAGTTCAATATTGACTTAATCCTCAATATTATTAATATTATCATTATATTTTATGAGACTATGCTATTTTATTAAAAGGGAATTACAAATTAACTCATCTATTCAATCACTTCACACCTCTCTCCTTCCTGAATGTCATGGCTCTATGTAACTCTCTCTTTATTTTAAATATTACATTACACTCTCCTTTATGCACTCATCAAAGAATGGCATATTCCTCTTACAATCGTTAAAGATATGTCATAAAATATTCCTCTTACACTCTCTTTAATGCAGATGTTACACTCTCCTTAAATAAGGCATGCATTCCTCTCCTTAATGGCATAAGTTACACTCTCCTTAAATAAGGCATGCATTCCTCTCCTTAATGGCATAAGTTACACTCCTCTAAATGGAATACAATGCATGCATATTACTCCTCCTTTATGGCAAGAATTTGTTGCTCCTCTTATATATTAGTTTAATGTATTCTCACTTGGGGGATGAGGGTGATGCCAAGAGTGGAAGAGACTTGAGGAATATTGTGAGAGGAAGAGATATGGAGAGTATCTAATTGCTTCCAAAACAAATCTAAAATCCTTACTAATCTACTAAGTATCTATTGAGGTTGAACATGAGTGGTATTTAGAGGAAGTGAAAACTATCTTCCTTAGTTTGCCTTGCATCTCTCTCTTTTGTTGTATTTTGGTACTGCTTGTGAGCTTTTGTAGCTCGGGGGTTCTAGGGGGAGAATTTCTTCCTGGATATGGTTGGGAGGAAGACCAGGTGGTTCATGATGAGTTGGTAAGGATATTGGCACTGTAGCATACTCTTATTGGAGCTGGAGCATATGTCCATCCTTTTGGAGTTGTAAAAATTCATTGTCAAGTATGTGGATCGAATTATATTGTGTATTTTTGTAGTTCATTTCATATTTTTTTCTTGTTTGGTTGTTTGTTGAAACTTACATGTATATGAAGTGCTGCACACCAAATGTTAAAGAAATTTTGTAACGGTTGTAGAAGTATTTTCTTGTACAATGTTGAATCGATTGAAAACAAGTCCTAATGGTTGAAGCATGTAGGTTGCCATGAATTAGATGAAAACATTTTAATGGATTAAATTATATTTTTCCTCCTTTTTGTACAACTGTAGATAACTTTGCATACTATGTGTTTGATAGAAGTAATAAATGGGATTATAGGACTTTTTGTAGTTGTTGTTTTGAAGAATCACATTTCTGGGTATCCCTGTTGCATTTCAGCTCACCTTCAGGGGGTATCCGTACTAATAGACCATTTCACCCCGACTTTGATTTCAAAAATCAAGTTTTCAGAATGTGATTCACAATTTTGATCTGTTTTGTAGATTTGTTGCTGCATATAGGAACTCCCTGTTGTTTTGTTTTGTTGTTTATTTGCTTGTTTTTTATTTTTATTTTTATTTTTTTATCTTGGACTTGCCTGATAATTTATACTAATGAATCTCATATATTATAACCAATTGGAAATTTGTGTTTAAAGTATAAATGGTTAATACTTTGAAATTTTAAATAACTTTATGGAAACTTGTTCTTATGACTGCCAACTGTTTGTCAAAATTCCCCAATGGTTGTACCCTACAAATTTGTGAGCTATGTGAAAATTTTTCCTAAATATTTATAATCATTTATTGGTATAGATTCAGGAATGAAGATGGATGATAGTCTACTTATATCTTGAGTTCAATTATTGGCATTACTCACAAAAAAAAATGAAGTCATGTAATTTTGTATTCATGTTAGCTAATTGTTGTGAAAATGCCTTAAAGAGATAATGTTTGTAAGTGTTTGACAAAATGTATCAATGGTTGTACACTTCATGCTTGTAAATTGTTTGTCATAATTTTTCAATGGTTGCATCTGATTATGTTTATGAACTTTCCAAA
Organism: Pinus albicaulis; assembly: GCA_034641835.2. NCBI lineage: Eukaryota > Viridiplantae > Streptophyta > Pinopsida > Pinales > Pinaceae > Pinus > Pinus albicaulis. The sequence continues at coordinate 1,654,930,662 of CM076578.1, read as the reverse complement.
AAAAAAGGGCCTAAGTTAATTTAGGATTTGCAACCAAGGTGTTTCCAGCGTAATAATTCCATTGAATTAAAGGTCCTACTGAAAATTTCCCTATAGAATTTGAATTATCCTTTTAAGAGAATAATTCATAAGCATGCTATTTAGAACAAAATCAAATTAGTCACTCTTGAACACATTTAATTACAACATAATTAATAATTAGCCTATTGAAAATTGTGGTTCGTAAAGTTTGACATTTATTCATCCCAACAAATACTTTATATTTTAAAGGTGATTTTAGTCTTGAGAAGCAAACATTATGGTTGCATGTTTTGGATCTTGATAAACCATGAACCTTGTAGCTTTGAGGATAAGTTAGTAGAATTTAGGCTATAGTGTAGGTGGAAATTAGGCTATAGTGTAAACGATACCAATATATATATATATATATATATATATATATATATATATATATATATATATATATATATATATATATATATATATATATATATATATATATATTAATAATAATAATAATAATAATAATAAAAATATCACATTTTTATTCAATATAATATTTCTCTATAATAATGATGGTAGGTAAGGTGGGACCTTACATTTGGTATCAGAGCGAGTTATAACACTAGGGCCTAATGGGCCAACATGCTTACTTGTAGGTTGATGATGCATGAATGTTGATTTTTCATGCATGTTGAGTTGTTATATATCTTGACTTGGAAGAATATTAGTTGCATAGAGGATATTATTATTATTATGTCATTTAGAAACTCATGAAAGAAAAAGAAAAAGAAATGCTTTCTTATATTCCTTTATATTTTTGTTAAGACATATTATTAGCAATATGTTAAAATGGTTAAAGACATGCTGGGAAAGGATGTGCTTGAGAAAGTTCGGGTTAAACCCAAGTATGTGAATGCCTTGATTGTAAATCGATGAGTGAGATAGGTGGAGTGCATGGATGGTTGCATATATGTTTAATGCATCATTTTCAATATGATATGGGCTTAGTAGCCATCTTTACTTGCTGAAATCGTATCTACCAAGAAAAATATTGGCTTAATATGGACTATGGTATGATGACCTTGGTGTGTATGCTTTTGGAATGAGTAACAATTGTAAGGTTGAGATTAAATTAGCGTGATGATTGAGTTCATCATGTTAATTTTGACTCTTTTTTCACCTACACTAATGGAAACTTTAAAAAAATATACCTTGAAGGATGTCACTTTTAACTGTGAACGTAGATTCAAGAGTAATGTATGTGCATTAATTATATGTGTTAAAATATGTTTTGGGAATACATTATTAATGAGTAAGAATGAAATTCCTCTGATTTCTTTGACATGATTTTTTATTTTTATTTCGGGTTGACATTATGCATCAAATAACTTGAAATGACTCAAATAATAGGTTGAGGTATGACCTTCCTAATAAAAAAGAGGCTTAAATGACTTGTGCTTGAAGGGTTGTGGAAGCCATTTTAAGGAACATTTGAAGGTTATGTTTTACTGGAGCTAATGTATGGGTGTGGAATCCATACTAGCATATATCTATGAGCAAATTTATGGATGTGGAATCCATACTAACATATATCTATGAGCTAATTTATGGGTGTGGAATCCATACTACCATATATCTATGATAAAATGTATGGACGTGGAATCCATACTAGTATATATCTATAAGATATGTAGTGAGGTAAGGTATGGGTGTGGAATCCATACTAAAATATATCTATGAGCTAAGTAATTCATCTGGTTAGAATATTTTTATGGAATCTCATAGACATGATTAAGGAGTGATTATGTGTAATTAAAGTTAAATGGATAGATATTTGTAACTTGAATTTGCTTGAGCTTTAAATCCACTATTTTGTTTTTATTACAAATGAAGATACTAAGATTGGTATACTAAACACCATTAGGTGGTTTATAATGTTTGTAATAATTGATTTTGATATATGGAGTCTAGTGTGAACTAGATATCTATCATCTAGTATTGTAATCCTTTTGTATGCGTTGAATTTAGGTAGAATTAAAATTATTTTCAAATTCTTGAAACGTAGAAAAAGATTATTGTGATAAGTTGATGAAATAACTTTCTTTTGGCTTAAGACAAATTAGGTCTAGGAAAGCCATAATAGTCTCTTTAATGATTTTATGAGTTGAATATTTGTTGAATTCTATTTAACCAAATTAATTAGACAAATTATGAGGATTGAACTCATGTATTGCTCTAAACTATTGTTAGTTAGGAGATCGAGTCAAAATTCATATTGTTTATAATTTGTTAAGAGAATAACATGTTTAGAAGGTAAACATTTTATGTGGTGAGAAATTGTTTTATTTGAACTTAAAGAAAAAGGCATGCGATTAATGAAAAGCTTAGTTGAGTTCTTGTTTTACAAGAATATGTGAATGTGATATTTTTGACGGAGAAATTGAAGGAGAGTGAGATCACATTTTGATGAATTCAAATTCTTGCATGATGATTGTATTGTATGTGGAATGGAAGAGATTGTTGGATTTAGGAATTTTGTGTTGGGATGTATAGTTATATGAGTATTTATTAGCACTACAAAATGTTGTAATAATTTGAGAGGGTGGTAATTCTCCTTAAAAAAAGGGGGGTTTAAGTTTAGGCTAGAAATTCCCTTATGATAGTCTAAAACTTATTTAAATCTAACAATATTTATCACATTTTCTGAAATGTATGGTTTTCATAGCTTGTTGTTGCATACATATTAATAGTAAGGAATAAGACATGAAATCAAATGAATTTATTAATTACTGAATAGAAATAATGAGTGATTTCATAGTTGGAAAACAAATTGAATTAGAGTTATCAAGGTAGATTCAATGATATAGATACCATATTTGCATAATTGTGAGAGTTGTTCTTGATTACAAGCCGCTTTCAAAAACATATCATTAATTTTCTTTCAGAATGAAGATATTCTAATAGAGTCATTCATAATTGATTCCCAAGTTAGATAAGTGAATAATACTGAAGATTATGGAAACTAAAGGAATGATCTATAATACATAAGTGGGTCAATGATGACTGTATTTAACCTTAGCTTGTTAGTTAAAAAAAAAATGGTTTCTTGAACCTCAAGTTGTGATTTTTCCTAAAGAGTAAAAGTTTACTAAAAACTAAATATATATCCTAAATATTTTGATTGTAAGGATGTCTTATGGAATGAAAAGGGGAAAATTGGATTGAGAATACATAAATCAAGTGGGGTGTAAGAGTGGGTTTTATATATAACATCATGTTTGGTTGCGTAATTTCACTGGCAATTGTATGTGGATGATTTTATGCTTATTGTATGCTAATTTGATTGTGATATGAGATGGACCATCATTGTTGTGTATACAACCAATGTGTGATCTATTTATAGCTTGGAAATCTCAACATGCTACAGAACCAAGAAGATGACACATGTAGGATTCATATAGACTATGAGAAAGAAAAACATGTAGAATATCAAATTATTATAGATAAATTAAGTAGATATCATATTAAGTATTTTGTACTTGGTTAAGAATGGTATGTTTAGTTTTCATGGAGTTGCTTCCAATTTAGAAAATATTAAACTATGGATTGGCATAAAGAAAAAAAATTATATCAAATACATATACATAAGGTTAACAACTTATTGATAGGATAATCGAAAAGAACTAAGTATCTTATAACTGTAGGAAAAACTTCAGACCAAGTTTAATCCAAGAGGGGGAGTATGTAGTGTCCTATTTTTCATAGTATAGTTTTTTCACTCCTATTAAGGGTGATTTTTGATGAGTTATATATATGGAATATTGATCAATAGATTGAGGAACAATGTCTTATATACATAATTATATTTCATATTATGTTTATGTATGTCATATTGATCACTGGATTGGGTAATAATGTTTTATATACATAGTTATAGTTCCTCTCATGTTTATGTATGGAAGATTGATCACTGGTTTGGGAAAAATGTTTTATATAGTTGTATTTTCCCTTATGTGTGGTATATTTGATTATGTGTTTTATATGGTGTTAGGCATATGTTTCTCTTTTTTCATCTGACTTATGTATTAGGTGTATGACATGGATGGTGATCTTGGATTGAGACACATAGACCCATAGATGCTCATGGTTATGTGGAACAAATGGTTAAATTATGATTTATGCATGATACATGACTTGTATGATTATATGTATGTCTAAAATTGTACTAAGGAGGATGTAGTATGGGACCTGGTCATTTTCCAACAAATATGTTTAATTATGAATGACTGTGGAAGTCATTTCTTCAAAACCTAAATGACTGTGGAAGTCATGCACCATTCTTGGTAAAATGTGATTAAGTTAATTTCGTTATGAAATTCATATGATTCCTTTGATCTATGAGTTTGTGATGTGTACAGGTCTTTGAACAAGGCCTTACCAATGAACCATCAAATGGATAAAAGCCCAAATCAGTACCATAAGGAGAAACACAAATTTTAAAAGCATGGTAGATGAGAAAGCATGGAAATTATGGCGTGGAGTCATAAATACAAGAAATATAAAGACATGGAGTCTTGTATATTTAGGGCGTGGAGTCCTAAATATTTAAAAAGTTCAAGTTGTGGAATCTTAGATCTTTGGAGTACATCAGGTCACAGAGTCCTCAATCTACTAAGGCAAGAAGATGCATGAAATAGGGGTGTGGAATCCCTATTCTTCGAAAGAAAAATACCACTCATGGATAAATTTCCTTTAATAAAATCTCAATCTAACAAATTTTAGAATTAATTTCTAAAAATAGAAAGTCATGTCTAGCATCTCAAGCACGACGTTCCAAAAATAGTAAATCTCCTTGCATAAATTGGTAATCAGGCATAGTTGAAGGAAATTCAATTAACTTATCATTAATCAATCATAATAGTTCAATATTGACTTAATCCTCTATAGTATTAATATTATAATTATCTTTTATGAGACTACGATATTTTATTCAAATGGAATTACAAATTAACTCATCTATTCAATCACTTCACATCTCTCTCCTTCATGACTCTCATGGCTCTATGTAACTCTCTCTCTATTTTAAATATTACATTACACTCTCTTTTATGCACTCATCGTAGAATGAAATATTCCTCTTACACTCATTAAAGATATGTCATAAAATATTCCTCCTACACTCTCTTTAATGCAGATGTTACACTCTCCTTAAATAAGGCTTGTATGCCTCTCCTTAATGGCATAAGTTACACTCCTCTAAATGGAATACAATGCATGCATATTACTCCTCCTTTATGACAATAATTTGTTGCTCCTACTATATATGAGTCTCATGTATTCTCACTTGGGGGAGGAGGGTGATGCCAAGAGTGGAAGATACTTGAGGAAGATTGTGAGAGGGATAGATATGGAGAGTATCCAATTGCTTCCAAAACACATATGAAATCCTTACTAATCTACTAAGTATCTATTGAGGTTGAACATGAGTGGTATTTAGAGGAAGTGAAAACTATCTTCCTTAGTTTGCATTGCATCTCTCTTTATTGTTGTATTTTGGTACTGCTTTTGAGCTTTTGCAGCTCAGGGGTTCTAGGGGGAGAAGTTCTTCCTTGATGTGGTTGGGAGGAAAACCGGGCGGTTCATGATGAGTTGGTAAGGATATTGGCGCTGGAGCATACTCTTATTGGAGCTGGAGCATACATCCATCCTTTTGGAGTTGTACAAATTCACTGTCATCTATGTGGATCAAATTATCTTATATATTTTTGTAGTTAATTTCATATTTTTTTCTTGTTTGGTTGTTTGTTGGAACTTACATTTATATGAAGTGCTACACAGCAAATGTTGAAGAAATTTTGTAATGGTTGTAGAAGTATTTTCTTGTACAATGTTGAATCGATTGGCAACAAGTCCTAATGGCTGAAGCATGTAGGTTTCCATGAATTAGATGAAAACATTTTAATGGCTTAAATTATGTTTTTCCTCCTCTTTGTAAAACTGTAGATAGTTTTGCATACTATGTGTTTTATAGAAGTAATAAATGGGATTATAGGATTATTTTTGTTGTTGTTTTGAAGAATCAAATTTCTGGGCATCCCCGTTGCGATTCATGTCACCTTCAGGGGGTATCCATAGCAAGAGGCCATTTCACCCTGACTTCAATTTCAAAAATCAAGTTTTCAGACTCCGATTCACAATTCTGATATGTTTTGCAGATATGTTGCTGCATGTAGGAACCGCCTGTTGTTTTATTTTGTTGTTTGTTTATTTTGTTTTTTGTTTTTTTATCTTTGGCTTGCCTGATAATTTATACTGATGAATCTCATATATTCTAACCACTTGGAAATTTTTGTTTAAAGTCTAAATGTTTAATACTTTGAAATTTTAAATAAATTTATGGAAACTTGTTCTATGACTGCCAATTGTTTGTCAAAATTATCTAATGGTTGTACCTTACAATGTTGTGAGTTATGTGCTTAAATTTCCTAAATATTTATAATCATTTATTGATATAGATTCAGAAATGAAGATGGATGATAGTATACTTATATCTTGAGTTCAATTATTGGCATTACTCATAAAAAAAAAACGAATTCATGTAATTTTGTATTCATGTTAGCTAATTGTTGTGAAAACGCCTTAAAGAGATAATGGTTGTAAGTGTTTGACAAAATGTATCAATGGTTGTACACTTCATGCTTGTAAATTGTTTGTCATAATGTTTCAATGGTTGCATCTAATTACGTTTATGAAATTTCCAAAAAAAAAAGGCCTAAGTTAATTTAGGATTTGCAACCAAGGTGTTTCTAGCGTAATAACTCCTTTGAGTTAAAGGGTCCTGCTGAAAAGTCAAAATTGGGGTAAGTAATTTTTTGTAATATTAGCTCACATATGAATTCCTAATTATTGGATACCAACCCTATATCATTTGAATTAGCCTTTTAAGAGAATAATTCATAAGCATGTTATTTAGAACAAAATCAAATTAGTCCCTCTTGAACACATTTAATTACAACAGAATTAACAATTAGCTTATTGGAAATTGTGGTTCGTAAAGTTTGAAATTTATTCATTCCAGTAAATGCTTTATATTTTAAAGGTGATTTTAGTCTTTAGAAGCAAGCATTATGGTTTCATGTTTTGGATCTTGATAAACCATGAAACTTGTAGCTTTGAGGATAGGTTAGTAGAATTTAGGTTGTAGTGTAAAGGATACCAATAAAAATATATATATATGACCTTGCATTAACTTTTATGTCCTTAAAAAAAATAAAAAAATAAAAAAATTGAATTTTGATTCAATATAATATTTATCTATAATAATGATAGTAGGTAAGGTGGGACCTTACACATATTAACAAGTTGTGCTCATGAATCGGGTGGTGTAGCTTTATGCGCTGCTTCAGGAGTGATGGAATTGTTCTTGTTGTTGGTGTAAGTGTTATTAATATCAAGAGAAATTCCTAAATTATTCAGTGAACTTTGAGCTGGATTTGAAGGTGGTAGAATTATACACAGAAACTACTTCTTAATTTCCTGCTAAGAAACAAGTCCCTTTTCTCCTCAAGTTGTAACAACCAGTTGGCTGTTTGGGAGGCGATTCTATCACTAATGGTTGATCAACACTCTTGTAGAAATTTACAGGGTGAGTTCCTGAGATCAAAAACCAAAGGTCACAACTCAAAAATAGATCATAACTCACTACACCAGTATTTTACGTGGTTAAAACCTTCAAAAATGGAAACAGTCCACGGTCTGAGCCAATGCCCACTTCAGGAAATTTATTAGCATAAAGAAATAAATTTTACATAAGATTCTCTCGTAAACGATCACAAGACAAATGACCCTCCATGCTCTTTAAATAGAGATCATGGAACAATCGAGTGTTAAGCCACATATAAAGTGTCGGTAATACCGAGGAGAGAATGAACTGCCAGATCACTACATATCGTGACCGTCGGATTACAAGTTACAAATGTACATAGTAAAGAAACACACTTTACCTAACTCTACGCTAGAAAAAGTTATACTTAAATATTTACTATGTGTCGGAATATCATAACATCTCCCCTTAAGAAAAACTTGGGATAGGATTGAAGGATTTACAAAGGTGACATAATAAGAGAAGGAAGGAGGAATTATAGCCTATCCCTCCTTAATGATAACTTTCCTGAACTCCAAGCATAGATCAAATTTTGGTAAACTTCGCTTATATGAGAACCTTTGTAAAGATATCAACAAATTGATCATTGGTTGAACAATACTGCACTTCAAGAACATGATCATGAATGAGCTTTCTGATGAAGTGTATGTGTAGTTCAATGTGTTTCATGCGCTGATGCTGAGATGGATCTTTGCATAGTTGAATGGCACTCTGATTATCACGCCAAAGTGTAGTTGGATGTTGCTGATGAAGACCAAATTCAGACAGGATCTAACAAATCCATAGGGATTCCTTGATGGCTTCAACAACACCATGATACTCTGCTTCTGCCGAAGAAAGAGAGATGGAACTTTTTTTCTTACAAGACCATGTAATAGGTCTTAAACCAAGAGTGAATACATAACATGTAGTAGAGTTTCGATCAACAGGGTCACCAACCCAATCAGAACCAGTGAAACCAATCAACAATGGAGATGCTCCTAAATTGTAATGAATCCTGAACTGAACATTACCTCGAATATATCAAAGTATTCTTTTAGCTGCTTTCCAGTGACTTTCATGAGTTTTATGCATAAACCGAGATACAAGACCAACGACAAAGAAAAGGTTAAGATGGGTATGCGTTAGATACAGAAGTTTGCCAACAAGTTGTTGGTATAAGGTAACATCAACTTCAGGGGAAGAAAAATTGACTGAAAGCTTGAATCTAGACTAAAAGAGAGAAGGGGATGGCTTACAATCTTCCATGTGCAAGTGGCATAAAAGATCACAGGAATACTTGGATTGATAAAGGGTGATACCTTCATTGGATTGCAAGAATTGAAGACCAAGGAAATAATGCAAGTGTCCTAAGTCTGTCATTTCAAAATTATTTTTGAGGCTATACTTCACATGGTTTATATGGTTGGGATCACTACTAGTAAGGATAATATCATCAACATAAAGAGCAAGGATGATTAAGGAATTACCCACTTTCTTGGTGTAGACAGTGTTGTTAGAATGACATCTAGAAAAGCCATTATCTAAGACATCTAGAAAAGCCATTATCTAAGAGAAAGCTATCCATTTTGGCATACCAACCCCAAGGGGCTTGTTTCAGACCATAGAGAGACTTCCTAAGGTGAAAAACAAGGCAAGCGTTGTTTTGGATAAATCTATGGGGTTGTTCCATGTATATTTATTCATGCAAGTCCCCATGTAAGAAGGCAGATTTAACATCCATCTGATGGAATTCCCATTTAAAGGAGGCGGCATGGGAAATAATAAGGTAGATAGAATTCATTTTTGCAACAAGGGAGAAGGTTTCAATATAGTCAATGCATTGAACTTGTGAAAATCATTTAGAAACAAGATGAGCTTTATGTTTGTCCAGTTTTCCATCTGGTCCAAATTTTTTTCTATAAACCCATTTGCATCTGACAAGTTTTCTTCCCTTTGGAAGAGGAACGAGATCCCAAGAATCATTTTCCAATAAGGAACGATATTATTCATTCATAGTTGCACCCCAATTTGGATGACCTAAAGCTTCTTCAAAGGTATCTGGATCATGATTTTTTGGAACTTGAGCCAATAAGAAAGAGGCTCTGTTAAACTAAGAAAGTGTACGACGTTGATTTGCAGGGTCACCTGCAAGAGAACCTGATGCATCCCGAGTAGAGCGGAACCATCTTGGAAGCTGTGGAGGTGAAGAAAGACGCTGAGGAGGTGGAGGAGGATTTTCATCCTTGCTGTCATCATCCAAACTAGAAGGAATGCTGTCAGAAGTAGAAGAGTTAGAGAGAGGTGGCACATATGCCGAATCAGGCTCGCAGACCAAAGGTGGCACACCCACCGAACTAGGCTCGAAGGCTGATATATTTTCATCAAATTTTACATCTCTTCTAATGATTACATTTTTGGATTTGGGTTGAAGAAGTTTATATTCTTTGATATCTTCAAAAATCCAACAAAAATGATTTTTTCACTCTTAAGGTTCTAAGGCTTTATGTTTCTCATCGGGAATATGGGCCTAAGATTCACTTCCAAAAACATGAAAGTGACTTACATCTGGTTTGATGGAGCTTCAAGCTTCTTTTGGAGTGATATTCCTTATAACCTTAGTAGGAGTGCGATTTACGTTATGTAATTTTCACAGTTAATTGATTCTGCCCAAAAATTAAGACTAAGTCCTTTTGATTGAAGCATACAATTAGCCATTTCTTTTAGAGTGCGATTCTTCCTTTCAGCTACACCATTTTTTTGTGGAGTATACAAAATAATATGTTGCAATTGAATGCCATGTTTAGTGAAAAAGTTGATAAAGTTTTTGTTAACATATTCTCCTCCAATTTTCAGATATTAACTTAAGAATGTGATGTCCAGATTGTTTCTCAACAAAGGCCTTAAAGGCCAAGAAAATGTTAAAAAATTCACTCTTTAGTTTTAAGAAGTATACCCAAGTGCATCTGGAAAAATCATCAATGAAAGTTAAGAAGTACTTGTAGCCAGAGAAAGAAAGAACTGGAAGTGGACCACATAAATCACTGTGCATAAGCTGCAAAAGGGCTGAAGCGTGCCAAGAGGTACATTTGTAAAAAATATCCCAATGATGTTTTCCGAGTACAAAACCAAAACAAACACCATCTCGAAAAGATACCATAGGAAGATCTGTCACCATATTTTCTTTACATAGAGTTTTAAGAGAGCGATAATTTAAGTGACCAAATCGCTCATGCCAAAGTTTGCTCACTTCATCATTGTGAGCAAAAAAAATGGAGGGAAGACAAGATGACCCAAATTTGTCAAAATTATACAACCTTGTGGAATCATCAACAATTCCAGTAGCTAAAATATGTCTAGGATCTCTTAGGTCCTTAATTACAACATCATGAGGTGAGAATTCTACTGTTTTCCCTTCTCCTGAATGAGTTATTTGATAAATAGATATAAGGTTGTAGGACAAGGTAAGAACACATAATACATCATTAAAATGACCATTATCTAGATTAATGGTTCCATACCCTACTATACTAAGAGATCTTTCATCACTAACATAAATTTTTTTGGTGTTAGAATCATTTAAAGAAGAAAACATGGATTAATTTTTGGCGATGTGGTAAGAGGCTCCAGAATCAATGATCCACTCATGAGAATGAGAAGAAGAATATACTTTCATTGCATAACTAGATCTTGATGCTTGACAACCACAAGCCGAAAGTTCCATTCTCGAAGATGAAGTTGAAGAGTTCTCGAAATGGATGTTGTGCTTCTTCATTGCTGCTTCCAAGGCTTCCATATTCTTAAAACATTTTGACTCTACATGGCAATCACGATTACAAAAGTTGCAATGTCTACCTATCTTCTTCACTTTGTTTTTATTTGCCTTATCAGTTTGTTTAGTTTCTTTTTTAGTTTTCCACTGAAATTGCTTAAGACCCTTGTTTGGTTTAGGACCATTCTTTTTAGGATGCTGCTTCTTAGGATTCTTTGGATATGGTTGCTGCTAGGCTACTAAGGCTTTCTTAGAAGAGTTTCCAGTATTAATAAGACTAAGATGTAATATTTTTTCTTGTTCTCTTATCAAATAATCACAAAAGGCATCAAAAGAGGGGGACTTGTAGGTTGTCCCTTGAGAAATGAGGGCTTCTCTAGTGGAAGGGAAGGTGGAAACAAATACAAAGTATGCAAGGCCTAACTTAGGAAGAATGGAATAGATAAGACTACCATATTCATTTTTGACCTTACAACCTTCTAAAACAAGTCTAAGGGTCTTGAATTTGGACAAAAAATCTTCAATAGAGGAGAAATTATCTGGGTGCAAAGTAAGAAACTCATTTTCAAGTTGGTGGGCTTTGATATGAAATCTAATATCTTGAGAAATGGTGATCAGAATCTAGATTAGGGGGAAAATTTTTCCAAAAATTCAAAGTGCTTAGAGTTGCACGAAACCCGAACATCCGGATCCGACCCATCGCTAGGAAAACAAAGAAATTCGTTTCACTCAAAACAGAGTTCGGATGAAGAATTTAGCCCACTAACCGCCATTCATAACAAGCAAACTTTTCAAAAAATTCTTAACCATGGTCAAAGGCCCTCCGAGCCAATGACACTATGACAAATTTCATAGTGGGATTCACCGAATTGGTTTGAAGGTGAATTTTTTTTATATATATTCTCCTAAGGTTAAATTTGATTTTTTTAAAAATGGATGGATAACCCAACCAGAGGCTAACACGTGGTGCAGACAGGGGCCGCCACGTGCCCTTTGGTGGGCCCTCTCCAATGGTCGAGTTGCATTTTTTTTATATGCAATGGTCAAATTCGAATTTATATGGTGGAGCATAGGTTTATATGGGCGCATATCAGAAATATTCCAAGGTCGAATGACATTAAGGTTTGGGAGCATTTTTTTATATTAACCAAAGTCCGCATCTATTCATATTACAAATCCGAATTATTTTATATATACCAAAGTTTTTAACTTTTAAAAATGGCATGTCATATTTTGGTTCAAAACGATACATAGAATGGGCAGAGGTTGGGGTCGAACCTGAGACCTCCCCCGTGCCAATGGATGGGCTTACCAATAAGCCATAACACAAGTTCTTAACAATATATGTGCATGACTCATATTTATTGTTGCAAGTTTGATATGGTAGGGGCTAGCCCCGCAGGCCAACCCCCTCCCCATACGACCAAACCACAAGACCAAGAGTGAAGGCGTATGATAATGTCCGGATTAAATGTTAAATTGGGTTTAATAACCCATAGCCAATGTTTAAAACGTTAATCTAGATTATATTAATGTGCTCCATTAGCGCATTTAATCCGCGCTTATCACCAAGACTAATATTGTTTTAAATTGATTAAGCCAAAGTTTAAAACGACGGATTTTTTGGTGTTTTCCCCAATGTTTTCACTTCCCCTAGATTTGGCGGGCCTAAATGGAGTTTTCTCCAGTTTTAGAGGTAGTTTACTAGTCAAAATTGAATGAGGCCTATCTAGAGAAAATTTCGACCATTTTGGCTCAGGAAGAGTCATTCATAGTATATTGGCATGCTATGATTCCATTGATACAGGTTGCAGAGGAAGAGGAGCAATTATAAAGGTGTTTTTGTCACTTTGAAGAAAAGAGAAGCTTAGGGCCACCAGGAGGGAAGACCATGCCTAAATTAGCTAAAGACAAAATGGAGAGCAAGAAGAGTCATTCTTAGATGTTTTTGATGCTCTGAACACAATGGAATAAGTTGCAGAGGCATTGGAGCACTTCTGAAATCGTTTTTTCCACTTTTAATATTAAAGATGCTCAGGGCCACCAGGAGAGGAGGTCAAGTCTAGATCAACTGGAAACCATTTTCAGAGATTGAATAGTCATTTTTAAGGTTTTTTGGGTCTTCTGAATCCAATGGAGCAGGTTTAAAAGCCACTAGATTACTGTAGGTGTACATAATCAGACATTTGACCATTAATCCAAAGAGGGCCTAGCCAGTTGAAGCAGTTCCACGGAGATGTAGCCCAGGAGGGGTGAAATCCATTATCAACCATTGGGTAATGTGATTGCTATGTGTTATTTATATGCATTTTATTTTATGCACATGAGTTTTTAAAAGCTAATTAACTCATAAATTGCTCATAAAAGACACATAAAACTTGACACATAAACCCCTTCACAATTGGTTAACTTGAGACGATCCTAAACACATTTTTATTTAACTAATGAGGGAGCTAGCACAACAAAACTAGTTTCCCATATTCAGATCAAATGGACATTCCTATCAACCCTTGTGCTTGATCTTGTTTATTTTCCCATTTAACCTTTTTATCTCCACCAGTAGTTTTATATTCTTTTCCTATGGCTATTCTATAAATCCCTTTACTTCTAAGTAAGTCTTCCAAGTAGGATAGCCATTGGAAATAATTGGTGCTATTAAGAATAATTGGGCATGCACTTTCCATTTTTAAAAATTGAAGTTGAAAATGTTGAAACTAAATGCTCCAATGGAAAGATATTGAAAAATTAGATCAGTTAAAAAAAAACAGTTCTAAAACTGACTTTCGAATGAAAAAGTTACGCCTTTTTGAAGAAAAGTTGGAGTAGATGCCGAGTAGTTACGTGATAGGTTGAAAGTTGAGGATGAAGTTGTAAATTAAAAAAAAATTCCCCCCCTTTTCCAAACTTAATATAATAAGCTCACTTTAAAAAACAACTACTTTATGTGACCCACTTTTATAAATAAGCGAGAGTAACTTTTACAATATGCTTTTTAAATAAAACCCTTTAAAAAAAAATGAAACTTAATTTTTTTTAAAGAAAAAGTAATTTTTTTTTTTTTTTTTTTTATAGAAAAAGAAGCTTGACAAAGTGACTTGAACCCAAGACCTCTATTCTCATAAAGTAACTTTACACCAAGTGAACTAGTAAAAATATTTTGTAATTGTTTGAAAGGAGGAAGGGTTTTTTTTTCCTCTTCAGTGTGCATGCTTTTTCCTGAAAAAAACAACTGTGCAAGCAAAAAAAAGACAAGCCTTACGACAAAATGTTAGATTTCTAGTTAATCCGTCGGGCAACTATAATTTTTTCTCGCTATTTTTTATTTCTAGAGATCACACAAAGTCACAGGGAAAGAGCATATGTAGCAGAAAAATCTCGTCTTCCTGTTTCTGATTTGCCAAATTGCACACAACGCAAAGAAAAGAGCATATGCATAGAAGAGGGTACATATTCGGTAATAAAAAAAGACTATAAACTGAAATAAACAGAGGGATTAATAAATATAATTGCAAAAAAAAATCCATTATACCTCCATATCTAAAATGACATAACTTGGGCAAACAGAAACATTTTCGCATGAAACGAAAGGGGTTCCTCATTGTAAAAGAGGCTCCATACACAACAGAGCAGTTCTATTGGCCTGAAAATGGTTAGAAATAGTAGATCTGGAAAACGGAAGTCGCATACAGTCAAACCGACTTCGAATTTGGATCAACAACGGATGCAACCCTCAAAATGGCTTCGATACCATGTAGGAATTTACAGGGTAAGTCCTTAGATCAAACATCAAAGGTCACCGCTCACAAACAGATCATAGATCAATACACCAGTATTTGATGTGGTTAAAACCCTCAAAGAGGGAAACAGTGCACGACTTGAGCCAATACGGCAACTTTAGGCAATTTATTAATATAAAGAAAGAAAATTTACATAAGCTTCTATCATAAATGGTCATCGGATAAATGACCCTCCATGCTCTTTAAATGGATATCATGGACCAATCAGGTGTTAAGCCACCAATCAAGTTTCGGTAATACCGAGGAGAGAATGAACCGTCAAATCACTACATATCGTGATCATCAGATTATAAGTTACAAATGTACATGGTAAAGAAACACACATTACCTAACTCTATGCTAGACCAAGTTATACTTAACTATTTCCTATGTGTCAGAATATTGTAACAACTCTCTTTATCAACATTGTATACGACACTAAACATGTTCATTGAATGTCCAACATCCAAACTTTCTTTGGTCATGACATGTTTATTCGTTTCTTCATTATGCTGAGGTTATTCTTATGCTAATAAAGTATCAACCAAATTAGCCATCACAGTGTTAATATTATGGTTCCACTATGGGCACATCTTTTATGAATGTTTTTCTTGATGAAAGGTTCAAAAATTATCGATGCCCAAACTTTCGATATTGAACACTGTTGAAAATTGTAACTAGGATCGGTCTTCATATTGTCTATATGTATTTATGTAAAGTAGAAGACAAAGATAGTAAAATGCATTTTTGTTATGCTTGGTTCATGGGTTTCATGAGCAAGGTTTTATTATAGGTCATTAGACTTCTTCTTGATGTCTATTAGGTTTTGTATTTTAATTATAAATGTAATTAAGGGTTATAAATATGAAGAGTCTAGTCATAAAAAATGCTCCAAGACCTTGTCATGTCCACCCTCATTAACATTGGAATAAATGCACTACATGTCGGCCTAAATATTCAGTGATTAAGTTGGCCTAATATCATAAGGACAAGTTGGATCATTTATATACAACATCAAATATATATACTCCAGCATACTGCACAGAAAAACAAAGACACAAATTTGATTTGTCTGAGTTTTTCGGATAGAGTTGCAGGAATTTCAGGACAGGAAAAAATGCAGATGTCAGGACTGGATATAATGCGGGTTAAGGATAGAAAGTAATGCATATATTTATGAAGTATAAACTATGCTTTGAATGCGTGTATAATACAGAGATAAAGGTGGATACTTCTGTTATTAAGTATGGGTTTAAGACAAAGATAGATGGGTTCAAGTGCTGTCTCTAGAAAATGTATAAGTGCAGGCTCAGGAACAGAGAAAGACATAATGTCTATGACACATTGCTGTGCATTGAAGTTTGGAATAAATACAAAGTTTTCAATGTGAAGGAGCTGTAGTGAGTATGAAGAAAAGTGCGGATCCAGTGAAGTAAGAACTTACCCATGGTGATGTGCACTCAAAATTTCATTCCTATCTTCAGTACACAAGGGAAATATATTTCAAGTAAGAGGGAATGTTTTGATAAATGAAGATGAGATCAAGAAAGATAGAATTAGAGACTGATTTCTCTAAGGTTGGTGCACATCAGTGTAAGCTGGTGTAGGAATGAAGGATTAGCGTTGGAGGTAGTCAAAGAAGTAATGTCAAGGTCTTGGAGGCATTCATAGGTCAAGGGTCTGAGTCTTGGTCATGGTAATTTTCATTTGAAGATCTATAAGAAGAATTCGTTACGGGTTTTCCTCTCCAAGAGGGAGAGGTTTTTCCCTGGCTCGAGGAGACTAACTTTGTGTCTCTTGTATTTTGGTAATTGAATTGATGAAAGGATAAATAAGTTAAGAAGAGAAAACATAAGTAATGGAATTAAGCTCACAAGTAATTATCAAGTAAGATAATTTTAATTAATCTCCGGCCCTCTAAATTCTCAACAAATAGTACATTATAAATTTGAGCAAATTTGGCCGGTTGAGAGTTGCTTTTATTTTTAAATAAAGGAGGCCTAGAAAAATTTCTAGTGGTGGTGGATGTCTCACTTGAACTTTTATTCAACTTCGATACTTCATTCGTAATAATATTTAGAGACTTGGTCAAAATTTCCATATCAAAAGAGTCTTTGTATTTAGTTTTGTTGGAAGAGGCTTGGTTTTTCTTACTAGATTCCTTGGATTCCTTAGGATAATTGATGTATACAATGACTCCAATAGAGTGCAATTTTTTTCAACAACAATAGCTTCTGCAAAGTTTAAGGCCAAAGTATTCTTTGAAACTCTTTTGATGAATACAAAAATGTTAGTTGGAAATGAAGATATATAATAATATTTCGTGATGTCATCATGTGGTTGCACATCAACAGGGAACTTGTTCAACAAACGAGTAAATATATAGTTAAAATATTTAATATTTATTTGTCCCCCATTTTCAAATTCCCAAGTTCATTTAATAACATGGTGGGAGTCTTATCGTTAATTTTTTTTTTCCAAAAACAACTTCTTAAACTCCCTCCAACTATGGATTGAATTGGATAGAATACTGTGATACCATATAGAACTTCTACCTTCTAAAGTGTATAGAAAGTGCCCGCAAGCAACATCGTCAAAAAATACCTCAAGAATCCGTAAATTCATGCATAACTCATCCAGATGGTCTTCAAATACGGCCTTATTATCGAGATCAAACTTTGGCAACAATTTTTTTAGATGTTTTGGCATATTGTGAAGGTTATCTGGAAGAGCAAGTGATCCCTGGGCCATCCAATCCAAATCTGCATCAACCATGTCTTTGTCTCTTTCCTCTTCCTCTTATTTTGAATCTGAATAAGCTTCTCCCTCATCATTGAGATTTGCACTATAATCAGGATGTTCCTCATCATAAAGCTGAAAATTTTCCCCTTCACTATCTCGATTCTCCTCAATGGGTGGCAGTTCCCCTTGATTTTCTATAGGTTTAACCAACTCCTCAAGGGTTGTGTTAACGATTTCTTCCACTTATGAAACTAATACACCACTAGGATTTGTTTCTTTTTTTACATTCATATGAGGTAGAATAGAAACAACTAGGAGTAAACCAATATCTCTCACAAACTGACGAGTGATGGGTTGGATAGTCTAGAGTTGATTATAAGTAACCTCAAAGGCTTGTCCTGGACTAGACTGAGCAAATTATTCATTTTCGGGAGTATGAATTGGAGTGTAAATGGGAATGGTACTGCCTTGTGTGGAAGTTTTCTTGTTAGTATGTGGTGAGTTTTTAGCCATGAAAAGGTGGTTTCCCTCCTTATAGCGCCAAAGTGTTGACGGTGTTGGATCCTTCCAACATGCAAGGGCGGCTCCCCAATGAAAATTCCCAATTAGACTTCGCACCATTTGGTGTAGGAGCTCTTCTGGAAATAAGGCCCAGCTGCCATTTTTTCTTAGAGATTTTCCTTGGCTGCAATGTTCAACACGAGAGAGTAATGTGCTTGTATTTTTGAATGAACAAGTGGGTATTCCTTGGAATGTTGAGTTGCAAAATGTATCAAGGTTATTTCACTGAAATGGGAAATAAAAGTGAGTCTTTAAAAGAAGAGTAATATTAGTAATCTAGTAAATACATATGAGCATATGTATAAATGAATTGTTGATCAACTAGCGAAATTGTTCACATAGAAGCAATGATTGTTAAAACAAATACAACACACTTTCAACAAGTTAAGCACCAAAGCCACTAAAATAGTTCAATTTCTTTAGTACATATGAAAACAACATATATCACAAACATTCAAAGAATAGTCTTACAACATTTAAAACATACGCATGAAAGTTTGCTAGCTCAACGAGCTTCAAGTATTAAGAAAAATTTCCAAGATACATCGATACAATGAACACCACTAGCCCCAATAGTGGAGCATTAGAGAAACTAGTTTCTCCTCCAAAAGAAATATCTTCCTCTCTAATTCCCTGTAGGATCCAAGGTGAAAATTATGTTGCATGAGATATGAAGGGGTATATATAACAAATGAGGTGACTCTTCACCTCCTTTGTGACTCTTGGACTTCCCTCATGAATCTTTGACTTCCATATGACCTTTTGACTCCTTCATGACTTTTAACATTCTTTAGATGACTCTTGGAATTCCACTTTACAATACATTCTCATATATTGAAAGTTACAAAATCATATCCAAAAATGATGTGGAAAGTGATGAATCATACAACATCTTGACATGACACCTTGACAAGACATGACATGACATTGATGACATGGACTACATGATGATATGAAAATGTCAAGCCTTTATTTTTGTTGCTATCTTTGTGTTTTCTTGAAAGATGGTGCATGTTCTTCTTCTTCTTTTGTCTCCATAAGGTTTGAAGGTAGAGAGTTTTCACTATGATCTTGATCTCCAGCTCCTGTCACAACCTAGTGTCCCCTTATCTTTTATTAAATAATCAAATTGTATTTAAAACTACATAAGTGTATTCTAGCATGGTATCATTCTTCTCCCTCATCATCATCCTATCATGAAAAGATATAATTCCTACAACTAGAAACAAATCATGATGAGACAACATCAGTCTGAAAATTCCTAGTCTAACATGTTTCATGAAAACCACTGACTAAGCTAGAACTGGGTGTTGGACTGAGAGACCGACTTAGAGATTGTGAAGTTGTGTAGCTCAAGAGGTAAGGAGACATAAGTGAGGCTTGAGACTGCACATTACATAATTTAGGAAGGCTAAGGCAAGGTGACTGCTCAATTGAGGAGAACAAGGAGGAAGGCTTGAGGCTTGAAGTTTCACATAACGCAGTTCTGGGAGAGAGAGGCCTAGTGATTTCCCAGTTGTGTAGTTTAAGGAGTCAAGATGGAAGCTTGAGTATTCAGATTGTGCAGTGCGCAAAATGAGCTAACTGGGAGGTTGATCTACGTAGTTCTGGAGCTCAAGGGTCAGGGTTGATCACTGATAATACGCAGTGCATAGTTATGGGAGGCAGGAACTATGCATTACACAGTTCCAAGAGGAAATATATGAAACTAAGGGCTAAGACTACGTAGTGCACAATTCCAAAGGGATGAAAGAATTCAAGTTGCTCACGTAGGAAATTTTTAGGATTTGGCTAAGTGTGGGATCAATGAGGTCAAAGTGAATAAGAAAAATTCCTAAACATTATCACAACACACTCAGAACAATTGATGACATAAAATTGATCACTCAAACCACAAGAACAACATGATCCCATTAATGCGACAACAATACGATAACTTTACCCAAGTGCGACACTTAACATACACTTTGGGACGACAATGAAGACAATTTTATGTGACAATGAATGAAACTTTGGGAATGAGTGCACTACATGTTTACATGATAAAAAAGACTCATTGGAACCAAAATCATCCCTTTAAATAAACCATAACTCTACTTATGCAATATCAGACAATCCCCATGCCAAAACATGACACTTTGGTTTTCTTCCAAACAAGACTTGAAAACTTAGAGAATATACATGGAATGAATCTTACTACTAAAGAGGACAACATGCAAGGTTAAAGTAGGCTCCAAAATTTGGATGTAGAATTTTTTTTTGGAGGGTGTTGTAGCAACAAAAACACTTGGTGACACACTGGTAGAACTCTAGCTTCTTTTCCTTGGTCCAATCTTCTGTGCATGGTTTAGTTTCACAACAAGAAGTTGCATATGCACAAACATGTGAGGAAGAACTTGTGAATTTAAAAGAGTAGGAAACATATGTAGAAATTCTGTACAACATGTTGAATTTTGTAACAATGGTCGGTCTTCATAATGTATATTTTAGCCCTTGATTATTTTATATTGATCAATGTAGAGCAAGTTCTTCAAGCTAGAGTCAAAAGAAAAATTTATATTTGAGTCATGTCTTTATGGAATTTTAAAGGATAAAAAAATGATTTTTTGGCTCCAAAATATAGCCAAGTTTTCCCTCCTACAAGTCAAGTTAGATTAGGTAGAAGAGACACCCATTCAACCTAACAGATCATTATATAAAGACAATTTTACCTTCTCCTCAAGGCAACAAATCGAACCCACAAGAAAATGAAGTTTTTGGGAATTCAATCGAATTACAAGGACAAAAAAGGACAAATTTATATCTTTCTCTTTTATCTTGCTCGCATGTGTGAAATAATTATCTCTCTCAAGCTCACACAAGTTTCTGACAAGTTGCAATTTTAGGGTTGAATTTTCTAAGTAGTTGGGGGACCAAAATTCTAGGTTTTTGGGCAATTACTGTGATGCTGAATTTCGACTAGGGAAAAACAAGAAGGTTGAATTATTGGGGAAAATTGGAGGTTGTTGAACAGGTTTGACCATATATTTTTTGAAGGTCAAGTTTTACCTAGTTGTTGACTAGAAGTCTAGGCGTGTCTCTTGTTAAAAAGAATAATTTATCTATTGAAAAGGTTGATGGGTTTTCCCTCCAAATGGGTTTTACCAGGGTAAATATTGTGTTCTCTATGTGGATTTTGATCTTTACTATCCTATTGTTTTATATGGTTTAATTTATTAAATGCAATTTTTTAATTATATACTAAAAAAATTAAAATAAGATCAACACCATTAGAAGTAATTATCTGTTTTTAGAAATATTGTGATTGTATCTATTGCACTTTAAAAATAAGCATGGTATCCGAGCTTTAGTGAAGGAAGGGACACTGAGATCACTCTTGAATTAAACTACTTTGAGATCACTATTGTTGATACCTTATTTATTGTTGATATATATTCATGTATTCCTCTATGAAATTAGAGAACAAGTTAAAAGAGGCTTCAAATTTCAGAGTTTGGAACACCAGGATTGATCTTATTCTTGCAAAGAACAAAGTTTTGGATATTATGAAGGAAAATATTGAAGAACCATAAAATGATGTAGGAAAAAAAAAGTTTAAGGAGGATGATATTACTTCCATGAGCCTTATTATGGATTCCATTAGATATCATATTATCCCCTATATCTCAAAGTTTGAAACTTCAAAGAATATATATGATGCCCTAACCAATCTATATACAATCAACAACAATGGTCAAGTCATGAGTTTGAAGAATGGGCTTCCTGATGTGAGGATGTAAAATTATGACAATATGGCCTCATATTTCACAAGAATCTCTAAAATAAGAGACCAAATTCAAGCAATTGATGAAATCATCTTCGAGAAGGAACTTGTACAACACTTAATGGACCACCTAGACCATGGGATGCATTTGCAACTGGTATAAATAACATGATGGAAGTTCTCTCTTTTGAAGAACTATGGAAATCTTGTGCTCAATAAGAATCAAGATTTATATCAAGCGATAGAAAGGAATAATACTCTCAAAAATTTTCTTCATGTTTAAAGAATATGTTTGGTTTCCAAAATAGAAATACAAAAATAAGACCTACTCCAAAAGGAAATAAAGATATGTAAAAAGTTTAATGCTATTTTTGTCACAAATTTGGTTACTATATGAGCCAATGTCCTGAAGGAGAGAATGATAGAAAGAGGAAATGAAAACAACATGCTTCAACAACTGAAATTGATGAACATTGAAAAAAATCCAAAGGTGACAAATATTTATTTTATTTTTCTACTCTAACTGACTCTATTGGAGATGAAAATGATATGTAGCTAGTGGGTAGTGGTACTTCAATACATGTGACCAGAGATCATGGAAATCTCACTAGCATGATGGAAATAATTATCACAAAGGGTAGAGATTGGAGACAACCACAACTATGCCTTAAAAGGAATTGGGAAGACATCCATTGAGTTGGAATCTAACAACAATGTTCATCTCAACAATGTTCTATATGTGTTAGGTTTGAAAATGAATTTAGTCTCTATTCCATGTTTAGAAGATAAAGGAGATAGGGTAGAATTTGTTGATGGAAAAGTGCTTGTATGGCCAAAGGGCTCTAGTATAGACAATGTTAGAGTTATTGGAATTAGTTAAGGAAGGTTGTATAGAATATTGGGTCAACTTGATCAAGCTTTAGTACATGATGAAATCAATCCATGTGAACTATGGCATAGGATATAGGCCCACATTCATTATAGAAACTTACCTGCTTTATATAAAATGGTTTTAGGTGTTCCCAAATTACAGATAGAACATGAAGGTGTATGTAAATGTTGTGCACTTGGAAAGAATGTTAAAAGTTCATTTCAAAGTAGTGATAGTAGATCCAAAGAAATTTTGGATCTGATTCATTATGATGTATGTGGTCCTATGTCAGTGAGATAAATTAGAGGCTATTTATACCATGTAATTTTTATCGATGAATTCTCCCATAAGACGTTGATATATCTCATGAAGACCAAGAATGAATTATTCACCAAGTTTCAAGAATTCAAGGATGAATTAGAGAACTTCGAAGGAAATAAGGTAAAGATTTTAAGATATGAAAATGGAGGAGTATACAGTTCAAAATAACTTATTTCTTTCTATAAATAATTTGGGATTAAGAGGGAGCTGATAGTCCCCTATAATCCTCAACAAAATGGAGCAGTAGAAAGAAAGAATAGGTGCATTGAAGAATATGTAAAGGATATGATGCATGATCAATATTTTCCTATGTTCTTATGAGGATAAGCATTTGAAACAACTATATACATTTAGAATAGAAGTCCTCATCAAATTTTGGAAGATATGACTCCCAAAGAAGCGTTCATTTGATAGAAGCCAAAGGTTAGGCATTTGAGAATATTTGGCTGCCCAGTTTATATTCATGTTCCCAAAGACAAGAGGAAGAATCTAAAACCTTAAAAAAAGAAAGGAATATTTGTTGGTTATAGTGAATCATCAAAGGATTATAGAATCTATATTCCATGGAAGTGATAGGTTGAGGTTATACAAGAGGTTAAATTTGATGAGAAGGTTGCATATTGGAAGTCCAAAGAAGTTTCCATGGACTAAAACGATGATAAAGAACATAAAGCTTCTAAGGAAGAAGGTTCAAGTCCTATAGAACATCTTTTAGAGCTAGAAGGGCCTTGTGAACCTATAGAACTAGTTGTTGTTCCTGAGATCAGGAAAATAAAAGCATAGCTTAGATATACCTTATAATAAGAAAAATGAAATGCAACTCCCCATGGCACATCTAAAGAAAGTAAGATACCTAAAAATTTCTCTACTTGTGTAGCTCTTATGCCTAATATATTGATGTAGAACTTTCCACTTATGAAGAAGCAACTATCCAACAAGTGTGAAAATATGCTCATGGTTGAAGAATACCAATCTGTCATGAAGAATAATGGAGATTTTGCTAAGATGTGAAGGGAATTCAATGGTGAATTCCAAATAGATATTCAAAATCAAGCATGTATCAGATGGTAGTATTGAAAAATACAAGGCACGATTTGTGGCTATAGGGTTTTCCTAGAAAGAGGGTGAGGAATATGATGCGACCTTTGCTCTTGTTTCTACGTGTTGAGCCTGTCATTATTCAGTGTAAGAGGGAGCTGGCCTCTAATTTTGAAATGAAGGACCTTGGCTTGATGCATTAATATTTGGGGCTAGAAGTCTTGAAGTGTCTCGGGGAAATATTCCTTGGTCAAGGAAAGTACGTTATCAAGATCCTTCAAAAGTTTAGCATGATGGACTATAAATCCATGGAAATTCTCATGGTGACTAATTTGAAGAAGTTGAGAGACACTAAGTCTGATTTGGTAGATCCATCCATGTATCAATAGTTTATTGACTCATTTATGTATTTGGTTAATACCAAGATATACATTTGATTTGAAGTAAACATGTTGATCTAGTTCCAGGTGGAGTCGAGACATGAACATTAGATTGCAACAAATCACAGATTGATATATCTAAATGGTACTACAAATTATGGTTTTATATATTCCTAAATTAATGATGCACAACTATAGGGATATATAGATTCTAACTGGCCAGGGAATGCAGATGGTAGGAAGAGTATGTTAGGAGGATGCTTCAATTGGGCTTTGCTATGATTTCTTGGATGAGAAGGAACTATAAATCCATCACACTTAGAACTAAAAAAGAGGAGTATATCAAAACCAATGAATCTTGTATTGAAGCAGTGTGGCTTCAAAAGTTATTTGCAGGATTGTTTGATGAGGAGCTGGAACCAACCATGATATATTGTGATAATAAAAGTTGCGTGAAGATTCCAGAGAACCCAATGTTCCATGACAAGTCAAATCACATCGAGATCAAGTACCACTACATTTGTGATATGGTGCAGAAGGTAGCAGTGAATCTTGGGTACATCTCCATTAATGAGAAGACACCTGATATTTTTACAAAGCCTCTTTCCAAAGAAAACTTCATATACTTCAAGGAAAAAATGGGCTTATGGAGATTTCATCTCTCGTTGAGAGGGAGTGTTGATAGTATAAGATCATGGACATTTATTCTCCATGTGTAAAAGATGCTTAATAATTAGAGAGAATGGTCTCAAAATCCCATGATCACTCAATTTAGTCCATGGCTTTCAATACCAGGTTCAGTATCTCCAAATAGGATGAGGATATCATTCAAATTTGGGCCCAATTACTCATGTAGAGAGTGGCCATTGGAGTTTCAAAAAGGGGTCAGAGGTACTAATCTTGAGAATGGTGAACCATGACTAGTTTAGGTTAGAGTACCGACCAAGATTACGAGTTAGTGGTATTTACCAAAGTTATGATGACTAGTAGTTGCTAAATGTTATTCCATGTGTCAGGAATACCGACCAAGATTATGGGTCAGTGGTACCGACCAATTGTGGAAACTAGCTGATTATGATGTTTTACCTTATGTCAGAGTTTCGAACTAGGTTGATGATGATTTTTTATAACCTTTTATTAGAGAATTTTTTCAACTTGAATCAACATCTAAGGCAATCATTATGAATACCTCCCTAGTTAAGGGGGAGTGTTGAATTTTGTAACTATGGTCGATCTTCATAATGTATATTTTAGCCCTTGAAGTATTTATATTGATCAATGTAAATCATGTTCTTCATGCTAGAGTCAAAATAAAAATTCATTTTTGAGTCATGTCCTTATTTAATTTTAAAAGAGAAAAAATTGAATTTTTGGCTCCAAAATCTAGTAAATTAAGCCCTCCTACAAGTCAAGTCAGCCTAGGCAAAAGAGACAACCATTAAAACCAATAGATCAATATATAAAGATAGTTTAACCTCCTCCTCAATGTAACAACTCAACCTCACAAGTCAAGGAAGTTGTTGGGCATCTAAGTAAAGGACAAGAAGGACAACAAGGAAAAAAATGAAGGGTGAATTCATCTCTTTATCTCTCTATCTAGTTTTCACATGTGGAAGTAGTCTCTTTATCTAGATCATACATGTGGAAGTATTCTATCTCTAAATCTCACATGATTTTTTGGATAAGTTGTAGTTTCAGGGTTGAACTTTCAAGCAGTTGCAGGACTGAAATTCTAGGTTTCTGGGCAGTTATTGGGAGGCCAAATTTCGTCCTAGGGAAAAAAATAAAGCCAAATTACTAGGGCATATTGGAGGCTTGAATTGGAGGTTGTTGACTAGTTTTGACTATATATTATTGAAGCTCAAGTTTGACCTAGTATTGACTATAAGTCTAGGTGCGTCTCTTGTTGTAAAGAAGAATTTATCTATTGAAAATGTTGTTGGGTTTTTCCCCCAAGTGGGTTTTCCTAGGGTAAATATTGTGTTCTCTTTGTGCATTGTGATCTATACTGTCCTAATGTTTCATATTATTGAATTTATGAAGTGTAATTTCTTAATGATACTAAAAAATTAAAAGAAGATGAACATCATTAAAAGTGATTATCAATTTTCATAAATAGTGTGCTTGTATATATTGCAATTAAAAAATCAACAAAACATAGATCCAGACAAGTGAGAAATATCCATTCATGAATTGACACATTTGTCAACATTTCACTGCGCTTAATATTGTAGG
Organism: Pinus albicaulis; assembly: GCA_034641835.2. Taxonomy (NCBI): domain Eukaryota; kingdom Viridiplantae; phylum Streptophyta; class Pinopsida; order Pinales; family Pinaceae; genus Pinus; species Pinus albicaulis. The sequence goes on along the minus strand of CM076578.1, from coordinate 1,654,903,558 downwards.
AATAATTTAATAAGCAAAAGGTCATAATGCTTATTGATTCAGGTAATACCCATAACTTTGTTGATAAAATATTAAAAGAGCATTTCAATCATTTTGTGTATCTAGTGGCAAATTTTAATTTTTTGGTGGCTGATGGGGGGAGCATTAATTATGGAGGAAAATTCCATATTATTAAAATTATTATGGAAGAATATAACTTATCAAGCCAAATGTATACCATTCTCATTTTAGTAGTATAAGTAGTTTTGGGGATATAATGGCTGAGAACATTGGTAACAATTTTGGCAAACTATAATGTATTATTCATGAGATTTGAATTGAAAGGAATTTAATATGAACACAAAGGGAAAATTTTTTCACCCTCTAATGTCATCAAATCTGATCGAAGGGATAATATCCTTAAAAGGGCAGTAGTGGAGTTGTGGATAGAATTTATTGTATGGAAGTGAAGTAGGAATATGAATATATTCTAGAACAAATAAAATGTACCTTGGAAAATAACCATAAGGTATTCTAAGAAATTTGGATGTGGATACCTCCATTAAATATCATGAACATCAAATTGGACTAATATCTAGAAGTACTCCTAGTAAAAATCCTTATAGATATCCATGTAATAAAAAATGGGAGATTAAGAAAATGGCACAAGACATGTTGGATGCAAACATCATTCAACCACACATGAATGGAATATGTAATGGAATATGAAATTGAATAACATGTGGTATTATTCAAGAAAAGAGGGGAGGAAAATGTGGTATAAAAATTCCATTCTAGAATAGAATAAGCCTTGATTTTATATCCCATTGCATTTTCCATTCCATATTCATTCCTCTGTGGTTGGAAGAAACATTTCATGAATGGAAAAATGATAATAGAACTAGAAAAAAAAATATCTAGAAGGGAAGAGCCCTATGAAACAATTAGAGTGGAAGAGAGTTATCCTTTGGTATAAGGGTGTATTATTTTTATGCCCTCAATCAAAGTTGAAGCAACACATATTATGGGAGTCTCATGAATTTTTGATGGTGGGAAATTAAGGGTTCCCTAAAACATATCAAAGGGAATTTTTTTTTTGGGAAGGAATATAAAAAAATATTCAAATTTTTTTAATATAATTCCATGTTTTCCAGAGAAATAAAGGAGAGACAATCAAGGCTCTAGGGATAACTCAACATTTATGGCATACACAATCAAATATTGGAATATTTATGAATGGAATTAATTATAGGTGTACCAAAATAAAAAAGGTAAGGATGCTAATATTCTGTTGGCCTGTGAACGCACACAAAGTGGAGAAGGAAAAAGGAAGGGAAATCCTAACTGTCAAAGAGCTTCAAATGAATCTATCTACCTTTTAATTCAGTTGAAAGAGGAAAGTGTCGCTGATTAAGTGCAATGGTGATCAAAATCATTACTGCCCTCATTCATTCCATATACCCCCCTTCCTACCCTTCATTTGTCCTAATTCTGAACTCCAATGCTCTAAATACCATTTATCCCTTTTCATTTTTATTTTCCCCAAGTCATTCCCTTTTATTTCATGACTGCACACTCAAATTTCTTTTCGCATTGGCCAAATCCCAAAATCCTTTAATTGTTGTCTCCTACAAACCTTTTGAAATGCGATATGCAATGAAGTGGGACCCATTCACCCGCCACACTTTCTTTCATTTCATTTCCCTTAAAAATCATTAAACCTTACCATCCGCTTTCCCGATTCCCTGATTGCGATTAAAGTGGGTCCATTTCTCCCTGACACGTCACCTTTTCCCCCATCATCCATCGCACATCGCTAAATATAAATTTCGCATATCGACGAATATAACTTTTCGCACTTCGCCCAGTTTGTAACTTACCTTTTAAGCGCCCACAAAGTATCTTGTTTAAATTGTGATGCGGGGCCCCACATCCATCTACCACATCATCTTCCCCATTCCCACACTTCACACTTCATAGGTTTTAACATTTAACCCCTGCCTGATCCCACATAAAACTTGCGCTCTTCGAATTGTGGGCGCAGGTCCCACCACCTTGCCACGTCATAAATAGTCCTCTTGTGGCTTGTCTTTCTCCCATTTCAGTGATAAAAAGTCCTGCTAAATTCATTTCCGCTTCCGCCATTCATGCCCTCTCCAAAATCCGGTTCTGGTTTGCAATTTAAAACATAACATGGGATTTTGGGTGGAACTTGCAGTATTGTTTATTCAATTTCCATAGGATAACCTCCGCTAAAGAGTTCAACACACACAACACAACTGGCTATTCCACAATGGGAAGTGGAAATCACGAGCATTAGAGAGTTTAGGTCTTCAAATAACAGGTGAAATCATATGATGAAGGCTGAAATGCTCACCTGTTCTCAGCCATTTGTTGAGCATTGGAAAAGGTATGAATTTGCCATGTATTTCTTTATCTTTTTCCTTTAATCATAACTCCTTTATATTCTAGAACGGTAATATATTGAAGAATTATAATAGAATTAAGGAGATTAGTGATTATTGAAAATTGATTAAAGATTGTTTTTCTTATATGTAGAAAATAAATGAAGTGGGAAGCCACCATTCGGAAGAAAAACACAAAGCAGAGATAACTACTGTCTCTTCAACAAAAGAACATATCCAGACAAAAAGGTCAAAATCGGAGCGCACAGTCAAAGGAAAGAATGGAACAATGCGACATCAGCGCAAGAAGACAAAACGATAACTGAAGATGGAAGATAGAGCGAATCATCCTGAGGGATCGCTGTTCAAAGTTTATCTGTATTTCTTGTTTCGTCCGCTAGCTGTTATAAAAGGACAGTGCTTAAAACAATGTGAATGTATTATGTATTATGATGATTCAAACTTCCTGTTGTATTTTCAATATTTCTCATCGACTCTCGTTGGTTAAAACAGAGTGCGATTGCTTGTAAACACTATTACATATGATTAATATATAATCCAGTTTCCGTTCCATTATTTGATATTGGAGTAGTTTGGCGGTGCTTCACTAGCGGCTAAGGGCCCGGCCTTGGTGGATCCACCTGCTATCTATACCATTAATTTCCAATTCTAGTCGTGTGATGGTTTTCTTTAGTTCTCATTTCCTTTAGTTGCATTGCTTCACAGTTTCCATGTTTTATCGCTTACTGTTCAATGTTTTATGAAATTGGTTTGTTGCATCAGTTGTGAATGAATTGCGTTGCTATTACTTTCCACATAACCAGATTATTTTTCCTCTGTAATTTGTATTGTTATGCTTCTCAGATATAAAGCTTCGCTGTTCAGAGTTTGCTGTTCATTTCATTAAATAGTTTGCTGTTCATTTCCATTAAATAGTTTGCTATTCATTTCATTAAATAGTTTGCTGTTCATTTCCATTAAATAGTTTGTTGTTAATTTCCATTAAATAGATTTTCTTATTTCCATTTAATTGCTTTGTTGTTCATTTCTGATAAATAGCTTTACTGTTTATTCCTTTTTTGTAAGTATTTGGTTTGCTTTAGAATGTTATTACAGGGAGCGTGTTTATTCTATTTCCATTAGCAGCACTATTGATTTAATTCAGTTACCATTTCGAATTAGTTGTTTTATTGAGGCATGTAAGATCATCAACTGTAAAGGACATTGGCTATTACTGTCTAAGTTCTCAGATTGAGGATCTTGTTTATGCTTGATTTCATTTACATCAGTTGACAGAGGAAATAGTTATTACTACTGCATCCTTGACTGATGATTTCCAAGTGAGTGATTGGATTTTAGAGCTTTAGGTTTCATGTCATTACAATTAGATTTCATTTTCAAGCATCCGTTTACTCTTGTATTTGAAACACTGTACTGCAATTTAGAGAGCATTACTCTTAGATTAAATTGCCGCCGCAGACTGAGTACACTCTTGAGATAAAAAGTCGTACTTGGATTGATAATTAATGTAGGATAAACAAGAGTTAAAAAGACACCTTTTATACCTCAACATTTTGGTGCCGTTGCCGGGGAGAGTGTAGCTATTTAGAAAGAGTGATGTATATTTGATTTTCTCTGCTAAGGAAGAGTTGGGTATTAAAAATGGAAGATAAGAACCTACGTAATGAATGAGGAACATGCTCGTTCATTTCCTCGCTTCATAGCAGAACTACATAAAATTTTAAGGTAGGAATGAATGCTTTCATTTTTTTGAATGACTAGAAATTAAAAAAAAACAAAATTCCTCCCAGACCTGAAAAACCTAAGGGACCGGTGACCCTTGGGCGAAAAATTTTTATCGACAATATCATTAAGAAAGCTGAATCTCAGCGATCAGTAGGCCCTAGAAAAATTGCTTCTAGACAACCTACTAGTTCCCTTCGGGCCACAGAATCACCATTTGTAGCTTTTGCTGAGGTGCATAGCCAAACAGAAGAGAAATATTCTCAAGAAATTGAGAATTCTTGCCTAATTTCTTTACAAGAAGCGAACTCTAGTAACCTCTGCGAAGGGGGAGGAGAAACAGGGGAAATAGAAAAACCAAGATCCCCTGTTGAAGTAGTCCAAACACTAAGCATCGCAGATAAGGGAAGTGCTGTCAAATTCATCCAAAACAAAGCTGAAGAACCTGAAGAACCAAAATCCCCTCGGATAATAGTTCAGCAAGGGACACTCATTATCCCAAACCAAGGAAGTACTGTTAAGGTCATCCCTACTCCTTCTAGTTAGCCTAGGAATAATTCCCTAGAAATCCCAGAAGGATATTGGCACATATTTGATCAAATGGCCCACAACCAGCAACCACCCCAAACTTCCACACTGCAATATCCCATTGTGGACACTGCAGTTAATGCACCTATGAAGGCCATTCCTCTCCAGCATATTCCTACATTCCATGGCTTAACATCAGAAGATCCAGATGCATTTCTGTTTGAATTCGATGTATTATGCAGGGGGTATGACTATACCACCGATCCCCAAAAGCTAAAATTATTCCCCTCCACATTAAAAGGAGTAGCTCTACGATGGTTTATGGGGTTAGGTGGAGCTGTTATAAATGACTAGGATCAGATGAAAGCTACTTTTCTAAGGAAATATCAGGATTATTGTAGGTCCAGGGAATTAAAGGATGAAATATTTCAGATGACAGCAAAACCTAGTGAAACATTGGAGGAATATGTAGAACGCTTTCAATACAACCTCCAGAGATCACCTTATGCATCTTTACCCTTATCTGATAATGTGTTAAAAACTACATTAATTAAAGGGATGAAGGAACAATGGGTTGAAACATTAAACATCATGGGCAAAGGTGACATATATCAGGAAAATTTTGCTGAAATTATTGATTTATGTATCAGGAGTTCAAGAGGCAGCACAAGACTAAAACCAACAGAACGTGACATGATCACAAGGGATAGCAAGACCTCCGGTGGAGGTATAACCTGCACAGAAATTGGCAATCTACTAGAATATTTCAAAAATTATATTCTAGGGATTCTGACAACGCAGCTTGATATCATGCAAGCTAAACAAAAGCAAGCAGAAGCAGAACAAAATTTGGCAATATTCTGCTCTAAATGCAGAAAGAAACATAGCCATAAAGAGTGCCCATTAGATACAATCCAAGTTTGTGCCATCTGCACGAAATATCACTCTACAGAAGGTTGCCCCTCACTCCTAGGATTGAAATCAGTCTACAAAGAAGCAAAAGAAGAAATAGAAACGATATACCTACTCAATCAGCGCCGTCAATGGTAGCCACGACAAACAGGTATGCCCATTGAACCATCCTCTTCTTTGTATCCTCAGTATAATGCTCAGAAATATAATGGAATGTGGTAAAATCAGCCACCCTTCTCCAGTTGGTAACAACAGCCATTTCCGACACTGCCATGGAAAAATCAAACAAATCAAACTAATTGGCCAAAATTTCCTTACTGTCCACCATTTTGGAAAAATAATACATATCCAACACAATGTTCTCCCTCCACCTCGCAGAGTCAGACCTAGCAGTCAAACTGGAAAATATCTATGAATCAACCAGCTGGAACGATTCCTCTCCCTCCACCTACAATGCCAACACCATATACATTGCAAAAAAATCCCCAGACCAACTTAAGACTGCAACTCCCAGCCCAACCCAACACGAACCCTAATAATAGGTTGGTTCAATCTGTTCAAATAATCAAAGCACCAGAACTAGAAACCGAGTTAAGGGAGTGCAACGACCTTCAACTAAGTTCTGGGCGCATAATAGAATCATAGGGAGTGTTGAAGCCTCGAAAATCGGGTATACAACAAAGGGGATACCCATCCAGTCCGGACCTTGGTTAGCAGCTCCTTTTTCGTTTGGTGTAGTGGGTCCGACTGGGGATAATGGGACCAATATCCCAATGTGTATGTGTGTGTTGAGAATAGATATTTCCTTTCTAAAAAGGTTCCTAAGTGAAATGCTTTTATTCTATTTCTAATCTAATCTAATCATATGAAAATTGTATTCTAATTTAAACAGAAATATCTAATTCTAAACTAAGCCAGGGATAAAATCTTGTTTATGCGATCTAAAATGATTTCGAATAACAATCAATAATAAAGATCATTCAACTGTTATAAGAAAATAATTCAATAAAAATAAACCACTTCATATAAAAAGTTAGATGAAACAGTTGTGAAAAACATATCGCATAATAAGCTATTTATACATTAAGCATAAATAAATAGCTATCACCGTACACAAGTGCCAAATGATAACTTAAGCATTCAAGCATCAATATATAAACAACTGAACATAAATATCACTTTTAACACAGAAGCAGAATAGTTAAGAGATAAAAGTACCATTTATAACTGGTTCTACTCATGAGCTAGAAGTAATAATGACTTATATCTTCTTAATCCAACATCTACTAAGAGTACAGAAATGCAACATCAGTAGCAGATATTAGACATAGATATCAATAAATCTTGTTCCATTCATTCATCAAAACCTCCTCTTAGGGTGCAGAAGTGCATGTTCTGAGGATAAGTTTTTGACAAATTTCAGGACCATTCTCTAAATGCATGAGAAGGGTTTAAATACTACTAACTAAATCTAATTATAGTTTATTACAAAAATTTTAGGATTCGGTTTAAATGACCGTCCTTTTTCTAGGCAAAAATAAAGTAAAACTAACACTAAATCTAAAACTAAAATTAACAACTAACTACTTATGAATTTGGTCTTTGAATTTGCAAGCATCCAAAATTGATTTGAGAAGAGGGGGCTGACCGACTTTAGATTTTAATTGTCCCGAAAAGACGAAATCAGCAAGTGTTGGCGCGATCTTCTCAGCAGAATTAATGATGCAATTAAGAGTACTGCATTGACTGTGTGGTTTTACTAGACACGTCCAGTAAGAATCCCAATTTAACTTTGTCAATCCTTGAATTGATTTTTCCTTCTCTTCAGCTTTCTGTTTCCACTCTGTTTGCAATTGCTGTGCTTGTGGTAGGTATCCCAGAATGGTTTCTGAAATTAAATTAACCTTGTGCAAATTTTCATTTACGCAATCAGTAATGTTGCTCGCTGCTGTAGCTGCTTCCTCTGCTGCTTTTTCTGCCTCTCTGATCTGTGCATCCCATTTATTGAAGAGCATTTGTTTATGGATGTCATTGATAATTGGTGCTCCTACTCTTTTTCCTTCCTCTGTCTTTTGCCATGCCAAATAATTAGTAACTCTTTCATTAGTTAAATCTTAATCATGTTGTAATTCTACGACATGATTAGTGATTTTATCACTTTCTTGACAAAAAGAGTTCCACTGTGAAATATTTTGGCATAATATATCTTGTTGTTGCAGCAGTTGATTATTCAAATAAATGGGCTCTGAGATAAAATCTGTAAGTTTGGGGTCGTCTTTATGCGTTTCTTGCATAATATGTATGTGTTTCTCTTTTTTGGCCAAGATTTTCTGATACCCGATCTGCATTTGCTGAAACTCTTGCTATAACTTTTCAAACTTTATCTGTGCTTCACTGTTAGCATGGGCTTGTTGCAATTGTTGTTGCAGAACTTATATTTGGTCTTATTTTTCATTCAATAATAGCCATACCTCAGATTATTTATCAATAGTTGCGGAGGCATAAGCTCATGTAATCTGAGATAATTTAGTAAGATTTTCAGTCGGATCCGTAGTAGGATCTTTCCATAAAACATCTAATTGTTCTGCATCAGTAGAGAGCGCACTTTCTAATTTTCTCTTCTTTCTTTGCTTCCTTACTACTGCTTTATGTTGCGGGCTATAAAATATATCCAGAGGAGGAATTTCCTCTGTTTTAAGTACAAGCTCGACAGAGGGAGTAATGGGTAGATGTTCTGTTTCTGTGACATTGCCACTTATTTCTGTAACCAAACCTTTTGCTGTTTGTACAAGAGTTTGTATGTTCTGTCCTTCAACATTAATCAAATCATTAAATGTTTCCCATTCTTTATCTAACTGAGTGCTGATGGATGGTTGCTGTACATTAAGAGGTGGAAGATTCAACTGTGGAGTAGTTGAAGTCTATTGTTGTGAGAGCTCTTTTGATTGAGCTGTATCCTTTACTGAGCCTTCACTTTTATCCTGATCAGATTTTTTAGAATGTTCAGAAATTTCTTTGTCAGACTTTGACTTAGACCTTTCTGAATCTGAGCTGCCACTGAGACTGGCACTAGGAGTTGGTTCCCTTACGGGTTCCAAGCGCAAATTATCCAAAGGAATAGTGGTCAATCTTCTTTCTCTGTATATTTTAAACTCTTGAAATTCTTCTGGGGAAAATCGTGTTTGAGCTAAATGCAAAATTTCTTTAAATGAACATTTTTCTTGAAACATATCATCAAAAAGATCTTCTTCTCCAGAAAATACTCTTACTTTGACTGCAGTGGTGAAATTCTTAGTGATGTCGTATGGGTCAAATAGCCTTTTCGGAAACTTAAACAATTGTAAACATGTAATATTGTTTACTTCTTTAAACGCATGACCAACATAAAATAATGAAAATGCTCCGTAGGAAACAAGAAATTGTGGCCAGAGGGCCTTCTTTTTATCCTTTAATTCTTTTGTCAAACCTCCCTCTCCACAGGTTTGATATGCAATTTCCCGAGCTATAAGTTTGTCCGGAACATACAAGGGTAGAACATGAGGAGAAGCAAAGCTTCCAAAAACCCTCACATAGGTAAACAACTCTTCTCCAAACCATCTTGCGACAGGGAGAATGTCTACTTCTGCTTCAGGGGAGAACCTTGGAGCATCCTTATTATACAACACTCTATACAGAGGCAACATTATGCCATGGAGAATTTTATAAAAATGTGGAACAAATTTTGATTCCCACAACTCTTTGTGATAGACATGAATGGGCAAGGGATCCTGAATTTTCCATTTCCAACCCATTAAAGGGAACTTAGAAACAAAGCAGATTGAATCCATAACATAGGCAGATAAATAAAAAGGAGGATAAATCCTCTGAGAGACAGTTCGTTTAGACCGGTAGTTAAAAATAGCCGTGGCTAAATTATCGGACAATATTTTAGCCCAGTCCACAATGGTGGCATTAACAACAACATTCAATAAGGGAAGCCATTCAGGCAAAAAATTATTAATGTCAGGTTTTCCAAAAAGCCTACATAACATACCAGCAGCAAAACAATATGGAGAGGTGAGTGAACCAGTACTGTACATACCGTGTTTATCTTTCTTCAGTGGTTCATCTCTTCTGGACCATTCTTTAGTGCATTCCGCTAAGTTTGCATTTTCCTTGGAAAAATTCTCCATAAATTGTTTGTTGTAAGTTGCTTGAGGTTCCGGAAAATGATAAATAAGCCTCAAATCTTCTGGAGTAAACGACCCAATGAGCTCTTGACCTTGAGTTCTAAATTTCCTGTCCGTAATATCAGCGCTATTCAACACCCATTTGACCATGTCTGTATATGGAAGAATTATAGGTCTTGCTGCTATTCGGTGCAAAAATGAACAAGCCAGCTCTGTAAGAGATGCTTCAAAAGAATTACTTGAGCCTGCAGTAGCCGCAACATCCATTACTCTTGGGTTTTCTTCTTCAAGCAAATTAAACATACCTTCCCAAGTGGTGATACCAGCATCCTTGTTACAGGCAGTGTCTGTATATAAGGAAGCCGTCTCTTTATTTTCAGAACTCGGAGCTTTCTCTTTCTTTCCCGAACTTGGAGCTTTCTCTTTCTTTCCCATAATACTCTGAATATTGCTTTGTATAGTCTCCTGTTCTTCGCGCCTGCAGTTTTAGGAATTAAGTGAGAATAATGATATGAGAAAGGTGACGGGATAGTTTTAAATGCTGAAGGCGTATGAAATATATTATTTAAACGTGAAATAACCTTTCAATCAAAACAAAATCCTTTTTTATTAATAATTGAAAATCCATCCATTAACTTGACATTAAGGCGCATAACGGGTCTCGATTTACGGAAAGATTTTCTTCGTACAATGAGATTTGAGAACCTGCGATAATGCGATCTGCGATTTGCTTTGCAATATCGCAAAATCGCAACTTTCACAAATCGCAACTTTCGCAAATCGCAATCAGTAACATCGTGAAATCACAATATCGCGAAATCGCAATATCGCAAAATATAGCATATGAAAATATCCGTTAATATATTTTTTGCGATATGCGATTTGCGACAAATATTTTAATGCATAGTTATTGGATCGCGCTTATTGCAATTTAGAAGATTTTGCTTTGCCAAAAGATATCTTGCACTTTTTGTTGCGATGGATGCGATATTTTCTTCAAAGAAAGGTTTTATTCTAATCTATCATAAACTTAAGTTTATCTAAAGATTTTCTAAGGAATTTTCTTAAGGTAATGATAGTAAGTTTTATTTGAGAAAAAAGAAAAGAAAAAAGAAAACAAGCACTAATTTAATTTTTTGGAATTTTTAAACTAAAGGTCCCCACTTATTTAGTATTATTACTAATATTAAATAAGAAGGGGGGTTGTTGCTGGCTACAACAATTGGCGATTCACTTGGAAGAACCAGTTATCTCTGCTTTTCTTTTGAATTTTCTAAACTTTTCAAAACAGAAAATTTCTTAGAAAATCAAACTTTATTATAAAAAGACAAAGTACATTATGCTTTAATATATGAATAATATTTTATTTCTTCTATGATCAACTTTGACTATTCCCTTCCTCAAGCTAGTCCTTGTATCTACATCAGTCATTACTTGGTTTTAAAAAGACAAAAGAAAAAGACTTCTCTATCATTTTTAAATATGATCATTTGTCGTAGGTAGAGCCACTGCTGCCAGCAAGCGTTTATAGCTTCGACAGGGTTACCTGTTACCCAGCAATGATCCTGTGTCCTACTTAGAGAAATATACAAATTTCAAAGAGAAATCCATATTCACACTTATTGCTTTTTATTTTCTTTTTATCCTTAAAGAACAATGTCTTGGTTTGGTAGCCAATTTATGACAGTTCCATTCACTTGATTTATAACTTTGCTGAACAAACTGGCTCGTGATGAGACCCCTTGCCTTTCGATTGCAATAATCTTGAGTCATTGCCTTGTTGTGGTATGCAGTATTGGAAAAGTTAGCAAGCTATAATATCTATGATCATGATAAGTCAGCTCGTGATGAGACTTCTTACTCTTTAAGTTAAAAGTGTATCATTGGATTATTCCCTGAACTTTGTAATTTTTCTAGGTAGGGAGGAAATCATTGATTCCTTAAGATAGCTCTGGACGACAATAATAGATTTTTTTGGAAAGAATTTTTCTACAGAGAAACTTCCTTTTGTTATTGATACCTTTCATTGGACTGATATAAAACAATCTTTCACCCAAAGTTGTTTTTCATCAAAATTTTCAAAGTTGAAACTAAAATCATTTCTAGATTTAAAAATTTTAACTGTATCTTTGAATAATAATGATCAATATTCTAAAAAGACTTCTATTTATATAAGTGAAGAAATAAAATCTAAAATAGAGAACTTGTATCTTTTTCATGAATTCCAAATGTAACCATTAACAACTGGTTTTATTATGAAAAATAAAGAAAACTAATCTACAAAATAGAAGAATGATCTCCTATGGAAAATATTTTTTAAGGATCTATCCATTAACAGGTAAAGACTCTCTTTTCTCTGTTAAATCCTGTAATATAAAAGTTGATGGACCTATGATCTCTGCAATTTGGAAAGGACCAAGTCACATTCGTTGAAATTTCGTATGTTTTTCTTTTTCTTCATGAGCCTTGTCCCATTTTAAAACTAGATCTCCTATCTGAAAGTCTTTTCTGGTTATCATGTTTGAATCAAAAGAAGCTTTAACTAATGCTTGATGATGAGCATGAGTTACTTTGGCCTTTTCTCGTTGTTCTTCTAACTTAATTATTTCCATCTGCCTTAATTGTAAAGAAAAAGTTGGTTCTTCATCAATATATTGGACTAAGGCTAAAGAAGGGATTGTTAGATGAGTTGGAAGAACCACTTCTCTCCCATAAACTAAATTAAAGGGAGAAGTGCCAATAGAAGCCTTCTGCGTTATTCGATCTGCCCATAAAGCATATATTAAATATTTATGCCAATTTTTATGATTTTGATCAATGGTTCGCTTAATGATTCTGATTAAATTTTTATTTGTGGATTCAGCTAACCCATTTCCCTGTGGATAATAATTGGCAGAATATTTAAGTTTAAAACTTCTCTTGAGTGCAAATTTAGTCATAGTATTACCAGAAAAATATGATGCATTATCAAACATTAAAGCAGAAGGTAAACCAAACCTGGTGATTATGAAATGATCTATAAACTCGATGATATGCTCAGCATTAGCAGTCTTGAGAGGCACTGCTTCTACCCATTTCGTAAAATAATCAGTTGCTGTAATGATATACTTATGTTGTTTAGAAGAGTGAGGAACGATCTCACCTATTATGTCCAATCCCCATTGATCAAAAGGTTGCTCAATGTTGATTGGTTGTAATGGTAATGATGGTTTCTTTTGTCTTCCAACTGCAGTTTGACAAATTTGGCATTTCCTTGCATAGTTATGTGAATCTTTAAATAGTGTGGGCCAGTAATAGCCTGCACGGAGGATCTTATGTGCAGTAGCATCTCCAACGTAATGTCCACCTGCTGGCCCATCATGAAGTTCCTGCAAGACTTTTTCAGCTTCAGATTTCTCCAGACATCTAAGAAGAACATAATCATAATTCATCTTAAAAAGAACATCACTCACAAGCTGATATTGTTTAGCCTTCAACCTTAAAGCTCTTTTCTTGGTGTGATCGAGATTTGGAGGAGCATATCCATTCTTCAGATAAAATATGATATCAACATATAATGATTCAACATCGTTTAGGCTTACCTCATATGTTTGTATCTCTTTAGATGGTTTTTCAGAAATAAGCGATGCTCCAGCTAGGGTTTTTCAAAAACCTTGACCTCTTACAATATTTGCTGGTTTGATTTCTACATCATATTCTTGTAAGGCAGTAACCCAATTGGCTCTTTTCTCACCCACATCTTTTTGGACTAAAAGATTTCTTACCGCTGAAAACGGTACTATGATTTTTTTATGGGTTTTGAGTAGAAAGGGTCTGAAATATTTAACTTCTTTGAAAACAGCATAAGCTTTTTTTTCCACATCTGAATAATTCAATTCAGCTCCCTGTAAATTTGAACTGAAAAAAGCAATTGGGGCTTCTGCTTTGTCTGGATTTGCTTGAGTGAGTATTGCAGCATAAGATTTATTAGAGGCAAATGTATACAAAATAAAAGGATCAGAAAAATTTGGAGTTGCTAAAGATGGAGCATTAATAATTGCTTTTTTGATCAAATTGAATGCCTCATATTCGTTTTTGCCCCATTTGAAGTTTGAATTATTTTTAATCATTGCTTGCAAGGGTGATACAATTCTTGAAAAATCTGGTACAAATCTCTTTACAAAATTAATCTGGCCAAGAAAAGATTGCATAGCTTTTTTGTTGTGAGGTAAAGATATTTTAGAAATTTCCTTGATTCTATCAGGATCAATATGAATTCCGGATTTTGATACTATGAATCCAAGAAGTTTTCCTTTACTTAATGCAAAAAAGGACTTTTTCGGATTAAGTGAAATTCCATACCTTTGACAATGTTGGAAGATCTGCTTCAAATCTCTAAAATGATTTCTTCGCTTTTTGGAATATACAGTTATATCATACAAGTAAATTACCATCGATTTGTTAACTAATCCCTTGAAAGAAATGTCCATGGCTCTCTGAAATGTGGCACCAACGTTGATCAAACCAAAAGGCATCTTTTGATATGCGTAAGTGCCCCATTTGGTTCTAAATATAGTTTTCAATTGATCATCAGGATGAACCAATACTTGATTGTAGCCAGAAAAACCATCTAAGAAAGACATTAATTCTGATCCTGCAACTGCCTGTAATATTTTCTCCATGGGAGGCAAAGGAAAATTATCTTTTTGGCAGGCTTTATTAAGGTTTCGAAAGTCAATGCAAATTCTAATATCTCCATTCTTCTTTCTAACAGGAACCATATTGGAAACCCATTTAGAATGTCGAACGGGAAAAATAATTTTGGCTTTCAATAACTTATTGAGTTTAGATTTGATTTGATTTTCTAGATTGGGATGGATCTTTCTTAACTTTTGTTGGACAGATTTTTCATCATTTATCATTGGGATAGTATGTTGGATGATAGAAGTGTCATAAGTTTTGAGTTCATCATAGTTCCAAGCAAAGATACTTTTATATTGTTTCAAAAGACGAACGTATGCTAACTTTTCTTCAGAAGCTAGGCCAAGGCCTAGGTTGATATTTTGTGGTTTGGCATCAGTTCCTAGATTTACTAATTCATAATTCAAAGTCGAACTTTGCAATTTTGAATTGGTAGATCTTTTAAATTGGTATTTTAAATCATAAAGGTTTCTAACTTGACTACTGAATTTGGCATAGCATTATTGGTGCTATCTTCATCAATTATTTGATTGGTGTAAGATCCTTCAGATGTGAGAAAATTTACAATATTAGGGTCATCATTGAAAATCCTCCAATTGGTAACGTTATCAGGAATCAAGGGTCTAAAGATTAATTCGATTGAAAATCGATCAGGACTAAAGTCTTCTGTAGGAATGAGCTTGGACGCTACATTATCTAGGAGGTCTGAACTAGCATTCTGGATTTTGGGAATTGATGAAATATTAAATAATATAAAATGTTCAGTCAGATCTTGGATTAAAGATTGATAATGCTTTAAATGACCTGATAAACAATGTATAGTATTGCGTACTTGTTTGATTACAATCTTCGAATCTCCGAAAACTTGTAGATATTTGATGTCTAATCCGATTGCTTTGTATAATCCTTGGACTAAAGCCTCATATTCTGCGGTGTTATTAGTGCAATCAAACTCAAGTCTACAAGTCAGCATAATTTTGTTTCCCTTTGGACTAACCAAAACGCATTCTGCTCCTGATCCTTCATTAGACTTAGAACCATCAAAAAATAATTGCCAAAATAAATATTTATTTACAGGAGTATCTACAAAATTAATACATTTAGAACTATCTGTTTGAGAAAATTTTTCTATTTGAGATAAAACAGAATGTTCTAAATAAGGTGAAGTATGAGAATTGAAATTTCCTAAGAAAGAATCAACTGAGTAATTGCCAATGATATTACTGCTGTATGCAACTAGTTCATTCTCTCCTTCCAGTTCTGTTACTATGTATTTCTGATGTTTTTCTCATTCAACCTTTATCTGATTTGGTTTACTATTGTAAGGAAGCCACATATGAGACCAATCAGTTGCAAAATATCCATGAAGTTTCTCTGACCAATCTCTGCTAAGAATTAAGCCATAAAATTCTGGAATATCTACAACTAAAATATCAATAACTTGACATACCTTTGGATTCGATGAGAGCCTTATGGTAACCTGATTTAATTCGCCAATCACTTCAACTTGCGATCGATCTAACTGGACTATTCGCACAGTAGATTTTTGTGGTTGAATGTTCAACTTTGCACATATTGATTTTGGTAGAATATTAGATGAAGCTCCAGAATCCACTAAACAATTATGCAAATTTTTATTGAAAACTTCATAAGTAAGAAGAAATGGAGGGGTATGAGATCTTGACCTTCCTCCAATTAAAGCAATATTTTCTAGATCAACTTTACTGATCGCATTAACTGGAGGTCTTCCCATCTCGTTGGAAGCTTGAGAAATCATAGGATCGGGCAAAGGTTTTTCTGTTACATCATGTAATTCTTTCAAAAGTACCTTTTGTTGGTGTTTTAACTTGCTCAATTCATAAAAAGTGATGTTAGCCCTAGTCTTCTTCATGTATTCTATGATATTATACTCCATTTCATCTGGAACAATCAGTGTTCTTGATGGAGTTGATGAATCTGTCTGGACTGGGCTGGTTTGAATTGCTTTAGATGTCGTTTTCTTGGGTGCAACTTTATCCTTAGTCAATGAGCTTGCGCTCTTTGACTTAGGAGTAGGTTGAGGAGGATCAAGTTGATTTCTACTTCGAGTGCTAACTGGGGATGCTTCTTGATCTTCCTCATCTGGGAGGATAAAATCCCACATACCTTGTACTTCTACAACTTCTTCTTCATCAGTAGTTTCCTCTGTAGCAGTTTCTTCTTCTTCTTCTTCTGATTCAGCATTAGTAATAGCATTTGGTGGTTTTGGATCAGTTGAAGGGTTTCTTCTAAAAGGTTTGAAAGACTTTTTAGAAGATGTTTCTGCCACTTGTTTCTTAATGTCAACCATTTCGTTAGACATGGTTTTCAAAACTTTTTGCAATCCTTCTAAATCAAATGGATCTTTTGATTGCTTTTTCTTGGGATCTTCCTTAAAAGTGACTTTCTTGGATTTTCGTTCTTCTATCGCATTTTTCTTGTCTAAAGCAATGATACGTTTTTCTACTGCTATTGCCTCCTTCATGTTATCTGCTAAAGTTATTTTGTTAGCCCTATCAATGAAGATTGCTATGTTTGATGGTAGAGCAGAAATGTACCATTCACTTCGCACTTCTTCACTAGGCTTGGAGGCAGTAGGAATTTTGTTTAACAATTTATTGAAACGTGAATTAAAATCCTTGACAAGTTCTTTTGAGTCAGCTCTAAGATTAGATAG
The DNA here is from genome assembly GCA_034641835.2 of Pinus albicaulis. NCBI lineage: Eukaryota > Viridiplantae > Streptophyta > Pinopsida > Pinales > Pinaceae > Pinus > Pinus albicaulis. The sequence continues at coordinate 1,654,886,447 of CM076578.1, read as the reverse complement.
ATCATTGATCAATGTTGCTGTAGACCTGTCATCACCAAATTTAGTCAAAAATTGATCTTGAAAGATATCCCAACTAGTGATGGACCCAGATGGTAATGAGAAATACCATGATCCGGCCGCTCCTTGTAGAGTATAGGGGAAAAGTCGGACAACAACATCTTCATTAATAACTCCATTGAGATTTATGGACAACATAAAATTGTTTATATGTTCTTCTGCTAGCATGCCTGCTTCAGGATTAAACTTAGGCAGCCATTTTTTAGGATGGGCTGGTAATTGACTCAAGGGTGCAGGCATTAAGATTGCCCCTGGATTATTCCATGGCATTTGGGCCATCGCTGAACTACTAACAGAGGAAAGTGTAGAAGATGATGTCTGTGATTGGGAAGATGAAGACATTATAATTATAGATGATTGAGAAGGTGATGTGGAAGTTCTAGTGGAATGAGGGACAATAGTCTGAAGTGGAGGGGTGGACGGTTGACTTCGTGGTGAAGAGGTTGAGATGGATGATGATGAGGAAAGATTCTCACTGTCAGACCCTTTAGGTGATTTCCTAGCTCTCTTCCTTGTAGGTAGAGGTAACTCGGTTGGCTGAATGCCAAGCTTTTCACTCTGTAATCTGGTAAGAGGATGAGCAGGATTATATTGTGAAGTTACACTGCCTTGAGATTTATCAGATCTTTGAGGTGATATTGAAAATCGCTGAAGTTTATGAATCAAAGATTCAACTTCAGGAGGTTCAATAGTAGATTCTTCTGAAAAGTCAGGGTTTGTAGCAGTGTCTGTTCTTCTTTCGACTTCTGGATCTAGATTTAAAATTTCTGAGTGCGATGGAGAAGTCGGGGGAGATGGTGAGGGTGATTTACTCTCAAAATGGTATTTAGATTTAGATTTACTTGCCATTCATAGTTCGTGGCCCTCCTTCTAGTGCCAAATATGTTGAAGCCCCGAAAATCGAGTCTTACAACAAGGGGGATACCCACCCGGTCCGGACCTTGGTTAGCAGCTCCTTTTCCGTTTGGTGTAGTGGGTCCGACTGGGGATAATGGGACCAGTTTCCCAATATGTGTGTGTGTGTTGAGAATAGATATTTCCTTTCTAAAAAGGTTCCTAAGTGAAATTCTTTTATTCTATTTCTAATCTAATCATATGCAAATTGTATTCTAATTTAAACAGAAATATCTAATTCTAAACTAACCCGGGATGTAATCTTTCTATTTATGCGATCTAAAATGATTTCGAATAACAATCGATAATAAAGATCATTCAACTGTTATAAGAAAAGAATTCAATAAAGATAAACCATTTCATATAAAAAGTTAGATGAAACAGTTGTGAAAAACATATCGCATAATAAGTTATTCATACATTAAGCATAAATAAATAGCTATCACCGTACAAAAGTGCCAAATGATAACTTAAGCATTCAAACATCAATATATAAACAACTGAACATAAATATTACTTTAACACAGAAGCAGAAATAGTTAAGAGATAAAAGTACCATTTATAACTGGTTCTACTCATGAGCTAGAAGCAATAATGATTTATCTCTTCTTAATCCAACATCTACTAAGAGTACAGAAATGCAACATCAGTAGCAGATATTAGACATAGATATCAATAAATCTCATTCCATTCATTCATCAAAACCTCCTCTGAGGGTGCAGAAGTGCATGTTCTGAGGATAAGTTTTTGACAAATTTCAGAACCCTTCTCTAAATGCATGAGAAGGGTTTAAATACTACTAACTAAATCTAATTATAGTTTATTACAAAAATTTTAGGATTTGGTTTAAATGACCATCCTTTTTCTAGGTAAAAATAAAGTAAAACTAACACTAAATATAAAACTAAAATTAACAACTAACTACTTATGAATTTGGTCTTTGAATTTGCAAGTATCCAGCATTGATTTGAGAAGAGGGGGCTGGCCGACTTCAGATTTTAATTGTCCCGAAAAGATGGAATCAAAAAGTATTGGCGCGATCTTCTCAGCAGAATTAATGATGCAATTAAGAGTACTGCATTGACTGTGTGGTTTTACTAGACACGTCCAGTAAGAATCCCAGTTTAACTTTGTCAATCATTGAATTGATTTTGCCTTCTCTTAAGCTTTCTGTTTCCACTCTGTTTGCAATTGCTGTGCTTGTGGTAGGTATCCTGGAATGGTTTCTGAAATTAAATTAACCTTATGAAAATTTTCATTTACATAATCAGTAATGTTGCTCGCTGCTGTAGCTGCTTCCTCTGTTGCTTTTTCTACCTCTCTGATTTGTGCATCCCATTTATTGAAGAGCATTTCTTTATGGCTGTCATTGATAATTGGTGCTCCTACTCTTTTTCCTTCCTCTGTCTTTTTCCATGCCAAATAATTAGTAACCCTTTCATTAGTTAAATCATAATCATGTCATAATTCTATGACATGATTAGTGATTTTATCACTTTCTTGACAAAAGGAGTTCCACTGTGAAATATTTTGGCATAATATATCTTGTTGTTGCAGCAGTTGATTATTCAAAGAAATGGACTCTAAGATAAACTCTGTAAGTTTGGGGTCGTCTTTATGCATTTCTTGCATAATCTGTATGTGTTTCTCTTTTTCGGCCAACCTTTTCTGATACTCGATCTGCATTTGCTGAAACTCTTGCTGTAACTTTTCAAATTTTATCTGTGCTTCACTGTTAGCATGGGCTTGTTGCAATTGTTGTTGCAGAACTTGTATTTGGTCTTATTTTTCATTCAATAATAGTCGTACCTCAGATGCTTTATCAATAGTTGCGGAGGCATAAGCTCCTGTAATCTAAGATAATTTAGTAAGATTTTCAGTCGGATCCGTAGTAGGATCTTTCCATAAAACATCCAATTGTTCTGCATTAGTAGAGAGCGCACTTTCTAATTTTCTCTTCTTTCTTTGCTTCCTTACTACTGCTTTATGTTGCGGGCTATAAAATATATCCAGAGGAGGAATTTCCTCTATTTTAAGTACAAGCTCGACAAAGGGAGTAATGGGTATATGTTATGTTTCTGTGACATTGCCACTTATTTCTGTAACCAACCTTTTGTTGTCTGTACAGGAGTTTGTATGTTCTGTCCTTTAACATTAATCAAATCATTAAATGTTTCCCATTCTTTATCTAACTGAGTGCTGATGGATGGTTGCTATACCTTAAGAGGTGGAAGATTCAACTGTGGATTAGTTGAAGTTTGTTGTTGTGAGAGCTCTTTTGATTGAGCTGTATCCTTTACTGAGCCTTCACTTTTATCCTGATCAGATTTTTTAGAATGTTCAGAAATTTATTTGTCAGAATTTGAATTAGACCTTTTTGAATCTGAGCTGCCACTGAGACTGACACTAGGAGTTGGTTCCCTTGCGGGTTTCAAGCACAAATTATCCAAAGGAATAGTGGTCAATCTTCTTTCTCTGTATATTTTAAACTCTTGAAATTCTTCTGGGGAAAACTGTGTTTGAGCTAAATGCAAAATTTCTTTAAATGAACATTTTTCTTGAAACATATCATCAAAAATATCTTCTCCAGAAAATACTCTTACTTTGACTGTAGTGGTGAAATTCTTAGTGACAACATACGTGTCGAATAGCCTTTTCGGAAACTTAAACAATTGTAAACATGTAATATTGTTTACTTCTTTAAACACATGACCAACATCAAATAATGAAAATGCTCTGCAGGAAACAGGAAATTGTGGCCAGATGGCCTTCTTTTTATCCTTTAATTCTTTTGTCAAACCTCCCTCTCCACAGGTTTGATATGCAATTTCCCGAGCTATAACTTTGTCCGGAACATACAAGAGTATAACATGAGGAGAAACAAATCTTCCCAAAACCCTCACATAGGTAAACAAATCTTCTCCAAACCATCTTGCGACAGGGAGAATGACTACTTCTGCTTCAGGGGAGAACCTTGGAGCATCCTTATTATACAACACTCTATACAGAGGCAACATTATGCCATGGAAAATTTTATAAAAATGTGGAACAAATTTTGATTCCCACAACTCTTTGTGATAGACATGAATGGGCAAGGGATCTTGAATTGTCCATTGCCAACCCATTAAAGGGAACTTAGAAACAAAGCAGATTGAATCCATAACATAGGCAGATAAATAAAAAGGAGGATAAATCCTCTGAGAGACAGTTCGTTTAGACCGGTAGTTGAAAATAGCCGTGGCTAAATTATCAGACAATATTTTAGCCCAGTCCACAATGGTGGCGTTAACAACAACATTCGATAAGGGAAGCCATTCAGGCAAAAACTTATTAATGTCAGGCTTTCCAAAAAGCCTACATAACATAGCAACAGCAAAACAATATGGAGAGGTGAGTGAACCAGTACTGTACATACCGTGTTTATCTTTCTTCAGTGGTTCATCTCTTCTGGACCATTCTTTAGTGCATTCCGCTAAGTTTGCATTTTCCTTGGCAAACTTCTCCATAAATTGTTTGTTGTAAGTTGCCTGAGGTTCCAGCAAATGATATATAAGCCTCAAATCTTCTGGAGTAAACGACCCAATGAGCTTTTGACCTTGAGTTCTAAATTTCCTGTCCGTAATATCAGTGCTATCCAACACCCATTTGACCATGTCTATATACGGAAGAATTCTAGGTCTTGCTACTATTCGGTGCAAAAATGAACAAGCCAGCTCTGTAAGAGATGCTTCAGAAGAATTACTTGAGCCTACAGTAGCCGCAACATCCATTACTCTTGGGTTTTTTTCTTCAAGCAAATTAAACATACCTTCCCAAGTGGTGATACCAACATCCTTGTTACAGGCAGTGTCTGTATATAAGGAAGCCATCTCTTTATTTTCAGAACTCGGAGCTTTCTCTTTCTTTCCCAAACTTGGAGCTTTCTCTTTCTTTCCCATAATACTCTGAATATTTCTTTGTATAGTCTCCTATTCTTCGCGCCTGCAGTTTTAGGAATTAGGTGAGAATAATGATATGAGAAAGGTGATGGGATAGTTTTAAATGCTGAAGGCGTATGAAATATATTATTTAAACGTGAAATAACCTTTCAATCAAAACAAAATCCTTTTTCATTAATAATTGACAATCCATCCATTAACTTGACATTAAGGCGCATAACGGGTCTCGATTTATGGAAATATTTTCTTCGTACAACAAGCTTTGAGAACCTGCGATAATGCGATTTGCGATTTGCTTTGCAATATCGCAAAATCGCAACTTTCGAAAATCGTAACTTTCACAAATCGCAATCAGTAACATCGCGAAATCGCAATATCGTGGCGTCGCAATATCACAAAATATAGCATATGAAAATATCTGTTAATATATTTTCTGCGATATGCGATTTGTGACAAATATTTTAATGCATAGTTATTGGATCGCGCTTATCGCAATTTAGAAGATTCTGCTTTGCAAAAAGATATCTTGCACTTTTTGTTGCGATAGATGCGATATTTTCTTCAAAGAAAGTTTTTATTCTAATCTATCATAAACTTAAGTTTATCTAAAGATTTTCTAAGTAATTTTCTTAAGTTAATGATAGTAAGTTTTATTTGAGAAAAAAAAAGAAAAAAGAAAACAAGCACTAATTTAATTTTTTGGATTTTTTAAACTAAGGGTCCTCACTTATTTAGTATTATTACTAATATTAAATAAGAAGGGGGGTTGTTGCTGGCTACAACAGGGAGATAAAAATGTTCAAGTTGAAAATCCGTTACCTTCAGAACAAACATTTCAAAAGGAGAATGTGGTTACACAACAAACTCATGAGCAAGAAACCACCTCTTCACCACCATTCCTAGAATGACTAATCATACCTCGTCCAATAGAACATCCTGATTTTGATCTTCTGGGAGAACTGAAAAATCTGTGTATAAAAGTCCCACTCCTCCAAGCTATCCAATATATTCCCATTTATGCAAAGACCATCAAAGAACTATGTATAAGAAAGCCAAAGAGGAGAACAACAACTAACCCAACCGTCCAAGTAGTTGGCACTCTATCTGACTTACTATCAGGCAGAGAAGCACCTATAAAGTATGAGGACCCAGGAAATCCTATAGTTACAGTGAAAATCAATGGACAATTATTTCCAAATGAATTAGTTGATTTGGGAGCTGCAATTCATATCCTAACAACCACCACTTGTCAAAAACTTGGCATTACATCATTAGATCCAACAAAAACCTTATTGGAATTGGCTAACCGATCGGTAGTCAAGCCAGAAGGCACACTACATGATGTAATGGTATCTGTAGACTCCTAGGAATACCCTATCGACTTCCTGATTATTAACCCCAAAACCCGGCTAGATGGACACCCTTTAATCTTAGGTAAACCTTGGCTGGCAACTGCTAATGCTTACATTGGCTGCCGACAAGGTAGCATGACTATAACTAGAGGGAGTTATATCAAGAATTTAGCCTTATACCCTCCAGCCAAGCCAAGCCTAATGATAATAAAAAACAAAGAAACATCCTGTATCATACCTCATAGAAAACATTAGATCGCCATTAACTATAAAAGACGCCCTCGACTTTAAAGACCAAACAGAGGATGACATCATTAGCAGTTTCATTAACCAACCAAAATCAGATCCCATTTGCAATGTCACATGATCAAGGCAGCATTTCATAATGAAGAAGAAGAAGATCCCTTGAAAGACATTCAAGATCAATCAATACCTACCACTTCTTTTTACAATAGCAAAACTATAGAAATTGAGCTAGGAAAAACTCTGAACATTAACAAAAATCTGACTGCTGAACAAGAAGAGAAGATGGTCCAACTTCTCAAAAAATATAAGGGAGATTTTGCATGGGATTACCCAGACATGAAAGGAAATGATACCCAGTTATGTACACACCAAATTTATACAGAAAAATATGCTAGACCCATTCGCCAACCCCAACAAAGATTAAACCCTCATCTTAAGGATATTATGAAAGCTGAATTACAAAAACTTTTGGATGTAAACTTTATTTATCCAATATCTGATAGCAAGTGGGTCTCTCCACTAGTAGTGGTGCCAAAGAAGAATGGAAAGTGGAGGATATGTGTAGACTATAGAGAACTCAACAAAGCAACCCATAAAGACCACTTTCCCCTTCCTTTCATTAGTCAGGTATTAGACACATTAGAAGGAAAGAAATTCTTTTCTTTTTTAGATGGCTTCAGTGGATACAATCAGATTCAGATTGCCCCTGAAGACCAAGATAAGACTACTTTTACCTGTCCTTGGGGAAAATTTGCTTACAGAGTTTTACCCTTTGGTCTATGCAATGCCCCTGCCACATTTCAGAGGGCCATTCTCAGCATCTTTTCAGATTTAATAAATGAAGGACTTGAAGTATATATGAATGATTTCACACCTTATGGAGATGATTTTGAGCTAGCATTACAAACATTGGAAAAGGTGCTGAAAAGGTGTATTAACACCAGAATCTGCTTAAGCCATGAGAAGTGTCACATGATGATGACCGAGGGACTCATCTTAGGTCATTATATCTCAGTAGCTGGAATACAAGTAGATCCAGCTAAAATTCAGATAATTTTGTTAATACCTACTCCTACCACACAAACAGAGGTACGTAGCTTTCTAGGATATTTTGGTTATTATAGAAGATTCATAGAGCATTATTCTCAAATAACTGCACCTCTATATGCACTAACAGGGAATGTTGATTTTAATTGGACAGATGAATGTGGCCATGCTTTTGAGGATTTGAAAAAAGCTTGTATCAATAGCCCCAGTGCTAAGGGGCCCAAATTGCGATTTTCCATTCCAAATTTCATCTGATGCCTCAGACACAACTATCGGAGCAGTCCTTGGGCAGGAAGAAGATAAAAAACCATATGCAATTTATTATATTAGCAAGAATCTATCTCCTACTAAATTAAAATATACTGTGAGTAAGAAAGAATTTTTAGCTGTAATACATGCTGTAAATAAATTTAGACATTATATAACTGGGTATCCTGTAGTTTTGTATACAGATCACTCAGCCATAAATTTTTTAGAAAATAAACCTGTTACAAATGGTAGAGTAACAAGATGGTTGATTCTATTGTAGGAATTTGACATCACAATAAAGGACCGACCTGGAAAAGAGAATCCTGTAGCTTATTTTCTCTCGCGAATGCCAAAACCAACTGACGCAACAGCAGTCGAAGATCAGTTTCCAGATGAACATTTGTTTACTGTTATTGCCAGAACCCCATAGTATGTTGATGTTGCAAATTATTTAGCAGTAGGTAAATTACCTAAGCATCTAACGTCCAATGAACGAAAACATATAGTACATTGCAGTACCCGATTCTCTTGGATTGGGGGCTACCTATTTCATAGAGGAGAAGATATGCACATCAAAAGATGTGTCCAAGAAGACGAAATATTTGACATCCTGAAAGCATGCCACGACGGGCCATGTGGTGGAAATTTCACAGATCGCAGGACTGGTCACAAGGTTTTACAAACAGGCTATTACTGGCCTACAGTTTTTAAAGATGCTAAAAAGTTTGTACAAGCCTATGATAGTTGCCAAAGGGAGGGATGCCTTGGACAGTCTGATGAAACGCCTTTGAATCCACAGTTAGTAATCGAGCCATTTGAGCACTTAGTGCTCAATTTTGTTGGTCCTATTAACCCACCATCAAATCAGAAAACATACATACTAGTTGCAACAGAGTATGTTAATAAATGGGTTGAAGTAGAGGCACTTCCAAGAGCTATAGGGGACTCTGTAATACAGTTCCTTTTCCAAATATTTGTGTGATATGGCCTCCCAAGGGACATAATTATAGATGGAGGACCGCAATTTGTAGGTAATAAAATCACTGCAACATTAAAAAATTACCACATTCAGCACAAAATTACAACCCCATACCACCCATAGGCAAATGGCCAAGTAGAGAGCACGAATAAGGTGATAGAAGAAATACTTAAAAAAATACTTACATCACACAGATGTGACTGGGCTTCAATATTTCCGGAAAACTTGTGGGCATACTGAACAACATGGAGAAATACCACTGGGTATTCACCATATCAATTAGTATTTGAAAAAGAACCCATCTTTACAATAGAATTTGAAATTCAAACATTAAGAATAGCCCAGGAGGTGCGTTTAAATTTAAATGAGGCCCAGGTCAGCAGATTACAACAAATCAATGAGTTAGATGAAATTAGGCTCTCTGCCCTCCAGCACACTGCATTAATTCAACAACAGAGAGAAAAATGGCATGATGCCCTCATTAAAAAGAAAATATTCCACGAAGGAGATTGGGCACTCCTATATGACTCCAGATTTCAGGATTTCCTTGGAAAACTCGAGACACGATGGCTTGGGACTTAAGAGATACAGAAAGTGCATGACAATGGCACCATTACGTTAACTACCATTGATGGATCTGGACATTCTTTGAAAGTAAACGGTCATCGAGTACGACTTTACCGCAAACCGCTTAATCAGGAATCCTTTTACCAACAATTACGAGGAGATTCTACTATGCAGATTCTTGCTAAGGAAGATAACTCCTCCTTAGCATTCATTCATTGAACAATTCCTTTATTTTTGAAATTTGTACATAATATTTTCTTTTAATTTTTCTTATATGAACTGTTTTTTGTATAGATTTTATTTTTCGTGTTGTTCTTCTTAAAGAAAAGTTTTTGTTCCTCTTAAGGAACAACATCCGTTCCTCTTAAAAAAGAATAGCAATCTTGTGTGCCTTTATTTTTCGTGTTGTTCCTCTTAAGGAACAACAACCGTTCCTCTTAAGGAATAGCTGCTGTTCCTCTTAAGGAACAACAACCGTTCCTCTTAAGGAGCAACACGTCTGCGTGTTCATGTTTTTGCTGTTCCTTTTGAAAGGAACAACATTTCAGCTGATTGTTTTTGCTATTCCTTTTAAAAGGAACAACACTTCCGCTGATTATTTTTGTTATTCCTTTTAAAAGGGACAACACTTCCGCTGATTGTTTTTGCTATTCCTTTTAAAAGGAACAACATTTTCGCCGATTGTTTTTGCTGTTCCTTTTAAAAGGAACAACCCCTTCGCCATTATTTTTCATTTTCTGCTGTTCCTTCTAAGGAACAACAGTTTCGATTTTGAGTGCTTTTTTAAGCCGTTCCGCCAAAGGATCAACATTTCTTGTTTGTTTTATCTGCTGTTCCGCTTAAGGAACGACTGCTATTCCTCTTAAAGGAACAATAGCTTGTGTGTTTTTATCTTTTTGCTGTTCCTCTTAAAGGAACCGCAATTTTGTGTGCAGATGTTCTTTTTGCTATTCCTCTTAAGGAACAACAATTGTTCCGTCTAAGGAACAACACCTTTTTTTTGAATTTTTCTTTTTTTAGAGCAACATTTTGAGAATTTTTGTGAATTCTTCATGATCCTTTTAAAGAAAATATACAAATTTATGCAAGGACACAAAAATTAGAGGTTACTGGAATCAACAAATCAAGGAGAAATTGTATTCTTTAAAGAAATTGTTGTGTATTGATAAGGACAAAAGGAAAGGACACAACTATCTATATCACTTTGTTGTCTTTATTTTCACTAAAACTAATTTGATTGATTATTTTTATCATGTTGGTTCTTCCTTAATCCTCATAATTCTCTTTGAATCCTATTATTGAATAAGAATAAGGGAATATTTTCCTCTATTGAGATGTTCAGACTTCTTCCACCATCCCTACTCTTAAGGAGTCCTGAGCCATCCTTTATACATAAATAGGTAAGTGCTATATAAAAGAAAAAAAAGAAAAAGAAAAAATATATCTATATGATTACTAACAATTCTATGATATGTCAGATGGAGGATAGGGGGTCTCATCAAGAGCCAGCCTACCATGATCATAAGGAAGCAGTGAAGTGGCAATCCCACTATGGCCACCACACCAGGGATATGATCCAATGGGAAACTCAGAAAAATAAAAATTCCTTGGAACAGGGGGTCTCATCACGAGCCAACCTGCCCACCTTTCACTCCTTCCTGGTGAATGGCATTGTGATTCATCTGGTTCCCAAGCCAGCACAATGGCCTCCATCATGACATCACAAAGCACTTTCCTAGGCATATATAAAGGATTATGGTTCCAAGGGTGAAAAAGAAACTTTGTCAAGGTTATAGAAACCTATGAACAACAGAGCTCTGCTGATGGTATTGGAGTCATATTTTTCACAAATAAATAGCAATTATAAACCCTTTTCTTATATCTTTATCTTAATTTCAAATGAGATTATGCTCCTAAACCCCTTTGTTGAACCTCTTATACATGAAATATTGTTTATAAATCAGTCATAATGGTTTAAGTGGATAATGAACGCATAATTACTTTTATTTATGTCAGTTGTCCTTTTCCCTATGTGCAAATCATTACATAGCATTTCCATATCTAGTCATGATTTCATAATATGCCTCGATTTCAGTAATTTGATAATTTTTTGATCATGTCATGAATATGTACAATTGCTGTTCAGTACGCTGCTCCTCCAATTTCCGGTCGAGGGTGACCTATCATATTTCAGGGGGGTGCAGGTGACTTCCAAATATGCCTGCATACGAGTTAATTCCATATTTTCATCAAATCCCGGAAATAGCAAGTTTAACAATATTTTCTGATATACACGAGGTGTTGTTCCATTGCCATTTATATGTATTATTGTGAAACATTAACAGAGTGCAGGGCTTAGATGAAATGGGAGGGCGAGCAATACGTAGTGAACCTCTAGTACTAACAGTTTCTGACGCTGCATGAGCAATTTTGGAGAGAGCAGGGTGGATTACATACCTTACACGACTGCAACAGCCCCATGAAACTGTGGCCATCGAATTCTTGCATAACTTGTAGGAGGACCATTCCGTAGTTAGAGGAAGGAAAATAACAGTGACAGATGCAGTAATCACTGAGGTGTTTGGTCTACCAGCAGTTGGACCCGTATGGACCCATAAAAAATTGAGACTTCAAGAGGCCATGAACATCTTTCGAGACGAAGGACAAACCCTGATCGTCAAAGGAAAAGGGGTTCAACCGAAAACTCTGGGGGAACCATGGGTAGAACTAGCTAGAGTAGTGCAAAGCTACATTACATACGACGGAAGAAAGGATGTGGTAAGACCATGCCACTTCAAATTGTTAGCAGTACTAAAACAGAAATGTGCTGTGAATTTCCCTGCATATTTAAATTTTTTACTGCATGACGCTGCTTTGAGCATAAATAAATCTCATCATACAAGGATGGTAGTAAGCCACCATCGTTTAATTTGATTAATAGTTAGTTACAGTCTTGCTCAACAACAAATTAGTTGGGAAGAATTGTTATTTTCGATAGACGGAGGAACAACCTTACTTGCCCCTAAATGAAAAAGAATCACCAACATAGAAAACAGACCTCTAAAACGCAGACAATCATCCAGATTAAGAAGAAGCAGGGGAATGTTGGGAAACCTCCAGAGTAGCAGCAACCAACCCTTAGAATTACCTAGTTCTGGAGAGGATCAACCCCCGCAACTGGAAGGAGGAGAAAAGCAAGAAGGGGAAGAAACTAAACGAACTAGTGAAGAAGAAAGAGAGGAAGCAGAACTTCCCATAACCTCCAGCGCAATTCCACCACAGAGTCTACTATAGGAGGGTGAATTGGCCCAAATTTGGGCCAATATGTGTGAGTATATGCAACCCCAGAGTCTGCTCAACCTCAATATTGAGGCAAAGAAATCAAAGGAAAATTCTGTCCGCAACAAGGATACATCCGAGGAAATGCATGAAGAGGAGGAGGCAGAAGCAGAAGCCCCTCATGAAATAACAGAACAAACTAGGGTTTCCTCCCCTGAGGAACCTAGTCAGGATAATGTGAACACTGAAGAAGTGTTCCAAACAGAGAACGTGGAAACAAGCCAGGACAAGGGCATAGTCCCTAAAGAAAAAAACCTAGCTGAGCAGCCAAGTCCAGAAAAGGAAACAACTGTTCCTCCCAAGAAAAAGAAGAAGAAGACAAATGAAATTAAGTGGCTGCAGAAGGAACAACAAAACCTGCTAAAATTAGTAAAACAACTCAGAGAGAAGATAAGGGTTCTGAAAAAGGGGAAAATCTCTAAAAGAACCCCGAAAACAAGAGATTCAGCCATCCAAACGGAGCCCCATAATACAAGGGCCATGGAGACTAAAACCGATCCCATATTCATTCAGGATAGCAAGAAACAACAGGCAATTGTTACAAACGAAGTTTCCCAAACCGAAAATGTGCAAGTCTGTAATAAAGATGTTCAAACCGAAGCACTGCCCTCTAGCAGTATGACCAATAAAGAGACACAGAATGTAGGCACTTGAAATTGTAATAAGAAAACCCAAGTAGATCTTCAACCCAAAAATGTGTTGATAAAAAATGACCCTGGTATAGCAAAAATCCGAGAGGATCTAGCACAGGCTCAACGGGCTAGAGAAAAGCTCGAAGAAGAGACTGTTCCTAGGGAAAAATACGAAGAGTTACAACAGCAATTAAAGGACATCAACACATCAGAGGCAGAAGCCTTCGATAAATGTTAGAAGGAAAAATAAAAAGTTGAAGAGGTAAGGAATATACTACAAACAGTCAGGAATCAAATGGATACTCTTTGTTCTCTATATACAGATGTTCTAGCATGTAGGTCCCCTGCCAAAAATTATGCTTTGTTTTTATTAGAAATATATTTGCAGTTAAAAATTAAAGCTATTAAGGCAGGAAAACCTATAGAATTAAAAACTGTAGATGATTTTATAAACTGCCGCAAACTTTATGGAGTAAAAGTTCAACACCTACTCTGTGAATTTTATTTGTACAATTTTATATTGGCTGAGGAAATGGAGACAAATCCTAGTCCTTTTGTGGGTGATATCCAATATCAAGCATTCATTTCATTTGTTTTTAACCAGTTAAAATGGCCCAAGGCCTATAACACTTTTCAGAGACATGAAAATGGGTTAGAACTTTCGGTTAGGGGTGAACCAAGACACCCATTACAACTATGGGCTAGGCAAAAAATCTTAATGACAAAGGAGGGTGTGATCCAGACATTGGGACCCATCCAAAAAGCAATCGTCCTGGATGGGGTAGAATATTTTTTGTCCATCACAGACCAGGCCGTCGTAGCAGCTAAACTCTGATGGAAGATTTCCAATCGAAATATTCAAGACAAAGAGCCATTCAATTATAAAAATTTTGAGGTTAGCTGTCGACTGCCTGGTTATCTATAGTAACCTCATCTTGAGGGAACACCCGTATTGGTTAGGTTGTAGATTTCGAAGCCCTATTATCTAGTAGACTATGAATTACCTGAAGGGAAGACAGGGCATATTTTTGAAGTTTTAGCTGCAAATCATGGTTTTAGACCACTTAATGAAAAACCCTCTCCAGCCTATTCTCTAACTGCTTTACAAGTAAACTATGGTTTTCATGAGGACATGAAAAAGGGTAAGTAGGGGGTGTGTTGAGCATTGGAAAAGATATGAATTTTCCATGTATTTCTTTATCTTTTTCCTTTAATCATAACTCCTTTATATTCTAGAATGGTAATATATTGAAGAATTATAATAGAATTAAGGAGATTAGTGATTATTGCAAATTGATTAAATATTTTTTTTCTTATATGCAGAAAATAAATGAAGTGGGAAGCCACCATTCGGAAGAAAAAGACAAAGAAAAGATAACTGTTGTCCCTTCAACAAAAGACCATATCCAGACAAAAAGGTCAAAATCGGAGTGCACAGTCAAAGGAAAGAACGAAACAGCATGGCATCAGCGTAAGAAGACAAAACAATAACTGAAGATGGAAGATAGAGTGAATCCATCAGTATCTCTCATTCCCGAGGGATCGTTGTTCAAAGTTTATCTGTATTTCTTGTTTTGTCTGTTGGCTATTATAAAAGGACAATGCTTAAAACAATGTGAATGTATTATGTATTATGATGATTCAGACTTCCTGTTGTATTTTCAAGATTGCTCATTGACTCTTGTTGGTTAAAACATATGCGATTGCTTGTAAACACTGTTACATATGATTAATATATAATCCGGTTGTCGTTCCATTATTTGATACTGGAGTAGTTCGATGGTGCTTCACTAGCGACTAAGGGCCCAGCCCTGGTGGATCCACCTACTATCTGTACCATTACTTTCCAATTCTAGTCGTGTGATGGTTTGCTTTAGTTCTCATTTCCTTTAGTCGCATTGCTTCACAGTTTCCATGTTTTATCGCTTATTGTTCAATGTTTTATGAAATTGGTTTGTTGCGTCAGTTGTGAAAGAATTGTGTTGCTATTCCTTTCCACATAACAGGGTTATTTATTCCTCTGTAATTTGTATTGTTATGCTTCTTAGATATAAAGCTTCGCTGTTCAGAGTTTGCTGTTCATTTCATTAAATAGTTTGCTATTCATTTCCATTAAATAGTTTGTTGTTCATTTCATTAAATAGTTTGCTGTTCATTTCCATTAAATAGATTTGTTGATTTCCATTTAATAGCTTTGTTGTTCATTTCTGATAACTAGCTTTACTATTTATTCCTTTCCTGTAAGTATTTTTTTTTCTTTAGAATGTTATTATAGGGAGTGTGTTTATTCTATTTCTATTAGCAGCACTATTGATTTAGTTCAGTTACCATTTCGAATTAGTTGTTTTATTGAGGAGTGTAAGATCATCAACTGTAAAGGACATTGGCTATTACTGTCTGAGTTCTCAGATTGAGGATCTTGTTTATGCTTGATTTCATTTACATCAGTTGACAGAGGAAAGAGTTATTACTACTGCATCCTTGACTGATGATTTCCATGCGAGTGATTGGATTTTAGAGCTTTAGGTTTCATGTCATTACAATTAGATTTCATTTTCAAGCATACATTTACTCTTGTATTTGAAACACTGTACTGCAATTTAGAGAGCATTACTCTTATATTAAATTCCCGCCTCAGACTGAGTACACTCTTGAGGTAAAAAGTCATACCTGGATTGATAATTAATGTAGGATAAACAGGAGTTAAAAAGACACCTTTTATACCTCAACACCATTCCTCATCACTCCTTTGAAGATTCTAGATTTTGGGCTCCCTAGCCAACTGTTTTTTTCTTTTTACTGATTAGATAGTGATGTTTTGCTGGTAAAATCCCGATTTTACCCAATTCTGTTTTAATTTTTATGTTGCAGGAGTGATTTTTTGATTCACACTCTGATAGTTTTTTAGGATATTTTGGTTTCACCTATGTGGGTCAATCATGACAGAATATTTGGTCGTAAACCCTCAACGAGAACTCTATATGTAGTGAGTTCTAAGATGAAAGAAGGGTCAATAATTTGGAATAATTTTTCTATAGTTTTGTATGATTGTGCTCCCTGTGCCTCGAGACACATATTTGGGAGAGTTGTTTAAACTTAATATGAATATAGAGCTGATATTTTGATTCCAAATGGAGCAATGAGTAGTATTTATATGTGTCCTTCTATTATCAGTAATCTCCTCTTTATGTGTAATCATATTTCATGCTATTCTGCTTTGATGGTTCATGTAATGTAGCTGCCGGTGGTCTGCAATTTTATTCATGAATTCATGTTTGCATAATGCTCAGCTGTTAACTCTCTTGTATGAAGCTTGCTGCACTCCCTTAATTCACGCTCCACGAACCTCTATTGTTGTCCATATCTCATTCATATCTGTTTCCTCTGAGTTCATAGTAGACAGATTCTTAAATCTCTTAAGCTTGTCTCTAGTGGGTTCCTTCTCCATTATCTCTCAATGCCTCTGCATATTTTTAATATCTCTACTCATTGTTTTATACTTGGCCCATTTAAAATCCATCTAGCCTCATAGCCTCCCTAGCCCTCTCATAGTTTGGGGAATTCACATGAATCAGGCTCAAATGGTCTTCTCCTTTCTTGAACCACCAAAATAATTATTGTCTTGACCCATATTCTTTTAGAGGCATTTATGCAATTGTCCACACTTAACCTCTGATTTTAAGATGTCCTAGGCATTGGTCTTTTGCAACTCAAAGCTGTCTCTAGGAGCTACAACATATTTTTGGTGCCGTCTTCAGGGAGTGAATTAGAAAACATTTCCCTGTGATACGACATTATCTTCACCCTTCAATCAGGTGAGCACGAAGGGTTGAGAGTTGCATAACCCTCCCCTTGGCGACTCCACTACTATCAAAGTTTAAATCGGAAGTAACCCTAGCTTTCATTAGGCTTCACACCAGATTCAAATCCACCTCTAAATCAGATGGTTGTGTTGAGTTTCCTTTTGAACAAGTATGCTCCCTTGGCCCTCCCTCAGCTTCTAAATGATATGCCTCAAGACTATCTAGAGTGGTTGCCTCGGTTCATTGGGGAAGATAGTAATTCTTCGCATAAACATATTGAAAAATTCTGCGCTTTTGATGAGAATGTAAATGTAGAGAACTTAGATATGGTATTAAGGATTTTCGTCCAATCCTTGGAGGGAGAAGCCCAGAAATGGTTCAAGTCTCTAGCCAACAACACAATCCACACTTGGGAAGAAATGGATAATTTATTCACATTGAAATGGGGAGAAAAGAGGGACCATGGATACGTCCTCACAGAGTTCAATGCTTTCAAGAAGAGAAACAATGAGGATGTAACCGAATTTATAAAGATGTTCAATAAGCTCTATAATAACCTCCTTGTTGAAACAAAGCCTCCCCAAGTAGCTGCTAAGGTGGTTTTCGCAGGAGATTTTGAGCCTGATTTTGGGTTCACCTTAAGAGAAAGAAGATCCACATCTCTGGATCAAATCTAGACTGATGCATTGGAGGTAGAAGAAAAATTTTATTCTACAGGTAAATTCAAAGGGAAGATAGAACATGAAGCTAGAAGAAAGAAGGGGGAGGAGGCTTCTACCTAAAATCAGGAGAGGGAAGCACATGAGTATATAATTGAAGAAATGAATAAGCTAATTAAGAACCTCTCAAATAAGCTGTTTAAGCTTGAATCAAAGGCCCAGAATCCCCCTCCTCATTCCAACCAAATGATTCCTAACCATGGGTTTAATCCTCAATATCGGAGGCCCTCTCTGCAGCTGTTACAATAGGTCGAGTAAGTCACAGAAAACCAAGAAGATTAATTCCTTGCTTACTTTGATGACGAGGAGGGTGAACCCATCCTGAAAGGGGAACACGAAGAAGAAGAAGTCTCTCCATAGGATCAAGAAATTGAAAGTTACTGTAAACAGTTCGTGGATTTCATGCAGGCTCAAATCCATAATAAGTATGACCTCAGGTCCTCCAGAAAGAGAACTCGAGGGCAAGAACAAAATGAAGAGTCGATATTAAGAGAAAAAGCCCCTCCTAGTCCCACTAGTAAAGGGGAGAAGATGTTAGAAGAGTCAACCCCCCATGAGGCCACTACATCCACTTCCAAAAAGTAAGGAGCTAATCATCCCAAGGATAAGAAGCCCACATATATACCCTTGAAACCACCTGACCCTCCTAAAGAGTAGTTTGAAGAAGCCATTACAGAAAAATGGCCCACACCCTTCAATCTCCAAGAAGAAACCCCATGGTGGTTTTTGGACCGAATGTAGAAAACCAGTTTCTAGCTTGTGCTGAAGAAGAGGGAGGTGAGATTACCCTCGCTGAAGAAGGGGAAGAGCAAAAGTATTTCCCAGAGGAAAACACTAAAAATAAACAACAGTCTAGTGATCCAGAAATAGAGGCAACAAAGCTTAATTGTCTAGATCCACAAGGCACCTTCAACCAGTAGTGTTGTATTCAGAGATTGAACACCAATCAAGTGTGCCCAGTGCAATCCAAGAAATCTTGCCAAAAGAAGACCAATAAGGTTTTCTGATTGAATATCACTCAAATATTCTTTCTGAGTGTGCAGACCTTCATAAATTTATTCATGGGATGTTGAGGAAACACAATATGTTGTTATTAATCGAGATCCTTTACCTGAGATGATCGAGAGTTTGCAGCTCCCCTGCAAGCCTCCGTATGACAAGGAAATGACGAAGAGAACACAAAGCAATTGATTATAATGGAAAAGGAGAGGAAATAGGATTCATCCTTGCTGCGTGAAGACAATCAAGGGAAACACACAAGCAAAGCATCAGTTTGGAATGAGGTTTGTTTTCTTGTTACAAATCCTTCATAAAAAATCATGTTGCATGTTTACCATGATCCTTTGGGTAGTATATTTTAGCCATCGAGGAAGGAATAATTTTCCAGGTTCATCAATGGAGCTATGAAATTCAATGGAAGAGATAATTTGCCACGTTTTAAACCCATTTCTCTACCTATAGGAATGGGATGCCAATTTCAGTTAAGCACTCATTTGCTTGACTGGTTACATTGGAAGTCTTATTATTATTTGATGGGATAATTTTTTATCATACTAGGTGTAGGTAGGAGTGCCAATAAGCTCAGTAATATGAGCATCTTTCCAGTTTCAACCTAGTTCAGATTTCAACATTCACGATTTTCAGGGTGTGACAGTGATTTCCGTTTTGATAGGTGGCAGTGTAAAACTTAGTTGTTGTTTTGATTAAGGCTTACAGTATGCATTTGTGACTCCATGAGCCCAATAAAGCACAGAAATTCAAGTCTGCAGGTTCTCAACGCACTGAGAACAACACGTTGTCCCCAGATGGAGCCAATGTTGTCCTATGACTGCACACAAAGTGGAGAAGGAAAAAGGAAGGAAAATCCTAACTGTCAAAGAGCTTCATATGAATCTATATTCCTTTTTATTCAGTTGAAAGAGGAAAGTGTCGCTGATTAAGTGCGATGGTGAGCGAAATCCTTACTGCCCTCATTCATTCCATCTACCCCCCTTCCTACCCTTCATTTGTCCTAATTATGAACTCCAATGCTCTAAATACCATTTATCCCTTTTCATTTTTATTTTCCCCAAGTCATTCCCTTTTATTTCATGATCGCACACTCAAATTTATTTTCGCATCGAACAAATCCCAAAATTCTTTAATTATCGTCTCCTACAAACCTTTCGAAATGCGATATGCGATGAAGTGGGACCTATTCACCCGTCGCACTTCCTTTCATTTCAGTTCCCATAAAAATCATTAAACATTACCATTCGATTTCCTGATTCCCTGATTGTGATTAAAGTGGGGCCATTTCTCGCTGACATGTCACATTTTCCCCCATCATCCATCGCACATCACTAAATATAAAATTCACAGATCAACGATTATAACTTTTCGCACTTCACACAGTTTGTAAGTTACCTTTTAAGTGCCCACAAATTTTCTAGTTTAAATTACGATGTGGGGCCCCACCTCCATCTTCCACGTCATCTTCCCCACTCCCACACTTCGCACTTCACAGGTTTTAATGTTTAACCCCCGCCTGCTCCCACATAAAACTTGCGCTCTGCGATTTGTGGGTGCGGGTCCCATTGCCTTGCCACATCATAACTAGCCCTCCTATGTCCTGTCTTTCTCCCATTTTAGTGATAAAAAGTCCCGCTAAATTCATTTCCGCTTCCACCATTCATGCCCCCTCTGAAATCCGGTTCCGGTTTGCAATTTAAAACACAACATGGGATTTTGGGTGGAACTTGTAGTATGGTTTATTCAATTTCCATAGGATAACCTCCGATAAAGAGTTCAATATGCACAACACAACTGGCTATTCCACAACAGGAAGTGCAAATCATGAGCATTAAAGAGTGGAGGTCTTCAAATAGCAGGTGAAATCATATGATGAAGGTTGGACCACTCACCTGTTCTGAGCCATTCCTCGCCATTCCTTTGAATATTTTGGAAATTGGCCACCCTGGCTAACTATTTTGTTCTTTTTATTGATTAGATAGTGATGTTTTGCTGTAAAATCCTGATTTTACCCAATTCTATTTTGATTTTTCTGTTGCAGGAGTGATTTCTTGATGCACACTCTAATAGTTTGTTAGGATATTTTGGTTTCACCTGTGTGGGTCGATCATGACATAATATTTGGTCGTAAACCCTCAAGGAGAACTCTATATGTATTGATTTCTAAGATGAAATAAGGGTTGAGGAATTTTGAAGAATTTTGCTGTAGTTTTGTATGATTGTGCTCCCTGTGCCCCGAGACACATATTTGGGAGAGATGTTTAAACTTAATATGAATATAGAGCTGATATTTGGATTCCAGATGGAGCAATGAGTATTATGGATATGTTTCCTTCTGTTATCAGTAATCTCCTCTTTATGTGTAATCATCTTTCATGCTATTTTTATTTGATGGTTCGTGTAATGTAGCTACCAGTGGTCTGCAATTTTATTCATGAATTCATGTCTGCATAACGCTTAGGTGTTAACGCTCATGTATTAAGCTTGCTGCACTCCCTTAATTCATGCTCCACAAACCTATGTTGTTTTCCATATCTCATTCCTATCTGTTTCCTATGAGTTCATAGAAGATAGATTCTTAAATCTCTTAAGCCTGTCTCTTGTGGGTTCCTTTTCCATTCTCTCTCAATGCCTCTGCATATTTTTAAGATCTCTGCTCATTGTTCTATACTTTTCCCATTTAAAAGCCATCTAGCCTCACAACCTCCCGAGCCCTCTCACAGTTTGGGGAATTCACATGAATCAGGCTCAAATGGTCTTCTCCTTTCTTGAACCACCAAAATCATTATTCTCTTGACCCATATTCTGTCAGAGGCATTTATGCAATTTTCCACACTTAACCTTTGATTTCAAGATGTCCTAGGCATTGGTCTTTTGCAACTCAAGGCTATATCTAGGAGCTACAACATATTCCATAGATATTTATTGTTCATTTATACATTATATTTCATGTCTAGTACTATTGTCACATTTTTCCATTCATGGTGAGTTTATTTCAACAACATAGGAATGGAAGATGTAGTGGCATATAAACTCAAGCCTTATTTTATTTTGGAAAGATCATTGGATATCACATTATCCTTGCCCTTTCTGTCAAAATTAAATCCTTTCATATTTGCTACTCATTTTTGTTACTCTTATAATAACATCCTTTTCTCCAAAAAATATTTTAGGCTATCATGATATGTCTTGAATTTAAAATCCCCCCTAATAAAATATCATCACCATTTTCTATTGAATGTAAAATTATCACCATTTGTTTTTCACATTTATATTTATCTTATATTTTCCCTTGAATTGTTTACTTTCAAAAGTCAATCGTCTCCCTTTGTGCATAAATACTGCTTTAATTCTTTATTTTGGTGCATCACATTTAGTTATGAATGTTTACAAAAATTAGGTACTTCTAATATTGGTAGAATACATAGCATCATTTAAGAGTGATAAATCCAAGGTAGCCTCTTCATTCCATAAAAAAGAGATGTGATATGGCTTGCAATGTGTGCATAATCCTTAACAAGTTTATGATAATATCTTGTAAGGCCCATCAATTCTCTAAGACTGATGTTTTTAGGAATATGCCATTTTGTGATAACTTGAATATTTTGAGTAACCATATTAATCCCTTCTGATAAAACTTATAACCCAAATATGTGACTTCTTGTTTCCCAAAAGTAAATTTGGATATTTTTAAATACAATTTATTATTCTCAAGAATTTGTAGGAATTTATCCACACATTTAACTTGGTCTTTCCATGATTTTTTATAGGTAAGTATATCATCAAAGAAAAATAACACAATATTTTAAAAGCAGGGAAGGATAATGTTGTAGCAAATGCCTTTATATAATAGAAGAATCCTTGAGTTTATATTCCATTGCATCTTCCATTCATATCAAAAGGAAAATAATGCTAGACAAAAAACATAATGTCTAAAATAAGGGAAGAGATCTATGGAAATTGGGAGGGGAAGAGAGATATGCTTTGGTAAAAGGGTAAAATATTTTTATGCCCTCAATCAAAGCTGAGGCAACAGATACTTTTAAGGGAGTCTCAAGTCACTTTGATGGTGGGATATTTAAGCTTCCTTAAAACATATTAAATGACCAAAAAACATTTTTTTTGTTTTTATAAGGAATGAAGAAGGATATTCTAAAATTTGTATGATAATTCCATGTGTGCCAAAGGAATGAGACAAGCAAGGCTTTGGGGTTAATTCAAATTTTATGGCAAAGTTAACAAAATATGGGAAAATATATCAATGGAATTCATTTCAATTTTACCAAAATTATAAGGTAAGGATGCCATTTTTGTGATTATGGAAATAATTGTAAAATATGCACAATTTTATCTAATTCAAAGTAGAATATAAAACAATCCAAGTTGTAAAAGTGTTCATGAACTAAATTCATAGATTTCATGGATTTCCTAAAGTGATAGTAAGTGATAGAGATGAAAAATTCATTGGGGAAATTTTCAAGGAAATAATTATGGAAGATGAGTGGAACAACACTAGCTATGAGTTAAACATATCATACACAAATAGATGGTCAAATAGAAATAGTTAACAAATATTTAGAGGGTTACCTTATTTCATATTATTTAGAAACACAGTGTCAATGGTTGAAGTGGTTTCCTCTAGTATAATGGTGGTATAATACCACCTACCACACATCTACTAATATGTATCCATTTTAAGCTCTTTATGGATATCTAGCTCCTAGTATCACATACTTTTTATAGGGCCAATATAGAGTATATGAAATAAACACATATGGAAAAGAATAAAGTAACTTTGAAAAAATTTAATGAAACCTTCAAATGGCATACAAGAAGAAGAATAAATAAGCACATCAACATCTAAGTGAAAGACAATTTGAAGTGGGTGATTGGGTATTCTTGAGGCTACAAAACTATACATAATCTACTCTCTAACAAAATAAGAATAAGAAACTAGCTCCAAAAATTTATGGATCCTAAAATATTATTCACAAGATTGGAGAAGTGGCACATGAGTTATATTTTCCTTCTTCCCACATTCAAAAGGGTTTTCATTTATCTTTCCTAAAAAGGGTTCTGGGGTAGACTATGCTAGTGCATAAAAAATTCCAAAATTAGATAAGAAAAGAAGTTGATTATTGAGCCAAAAAGTTTTATATATTGACATATTTATATATTTGGAATATTAATATTATGGAATACCTAATCAAGTGGAAGAATACACCACCAAAATAAGCTACATGGGAAAATTATAAATTATTGAAGAAACACCTTAAATTACAAGCCTTGAAAGAAAATATTTTTAAAGAGGGGAATAAGTTAAGAACTTAACCCTAATTCATTGTTAATATATTAGATATGGGTAGGTTGGATTAGTCATATGTTACATCATGCTAATTCTATTTCCTATTTATAATAAATGCTATTCATTTTTATAGGAATCCTATCATATGCATTGGATATATTGTAAAGTGAGGTTTCTCCTCAAAGTGACTTCTTATTTATTGACTCTTTATTATTATGAAGGCATGAAGTTACTTCTTCTTACTATTGTTATGCTATTTGGGAATTTGATCCATAACACTATCATGGTGGAACAACAACTATTTTGATAAAGGATTCAAGGGTTCATTGGAGGGAAATAAAAGATAAATATGTGAAAAAACCCTGATAGTGTTAGAGAAACCAAAAAAATGGAACCTTTGAACAAATCCACTATATGGTCATATAATTACATAAATCATGCTTATCCTTAGACAAAACTATCTATAAAATCAAGGAAAAAATTAAGAGATGAAAAGTGGAAGAGAAATGAATTGAAAAATTAAAAAGGAAAGTAACTCATGAGATCATGCATAGTGCAGAAGGAGATCCATTTTTTGAAAGACATTAAATAAGTGGGTCCCAAAATTAGAAAATTTAAGGGAGTTATTAAGGCCTCAACATGCTCTTAGTGAGTTGATTATCCAGGTGTTCTATATATGATATATTCAAGAGTTGTTGCCTTGGAATTATTCCCTAAAGAATAAAGGTTTTACATTGGGTACCATCATCAAAATGAGTTGAAGTGTTTGGGTGGTTTCCCTTGGGATATTTTTCTTAGAATAAAAAATGAATAGTAAAGGAGAAACAGGTTATTTATTGTTTAGCACTCATGTAGACATGTAAAAGGTATGTTATGGATGAATTACATGTCTTATGAGGTGTGCCATAGCCTAGAGGTTACCACATGACATTCAAAATTTATTTGTCAAACTTTAATGGGCATTCAAGGGTAACATATTTATTATGGATTACACCTATAAATACTAGGAGATTTATGGGACAAAGGGGCATGGCTAGAAGACTAGGAGTTTTTGTATGAGATTAGTTCAATATTTTTGGGAGGTAAATGTTCAGGGACAAATTCAGTATGAGCTTTTTCGTCTTGTTTTAATTCATTATTAAATGGATGTTTAGGGTTTTTGAAAGGATTTCAATGGTTTTTATTACTAAAGTAATCTCTGGAGAAGGCCAGGTTTTATGCATAAGAAGAGATTATGGTGGAGGTTGTAAGCCTTCCCTAATGCTTTTTATAACCATGAATATTGGAAGGATATTTATTGTTATAATTTTCTGGGTAGCATTATTCACTCTATTTTTTAGGGCTATCCAAGTTAAGGGATAATTTTAGAAGTTATACATTATGATTCTCTTGGTCTTGTTGTGAAATTAGGTTTTAAGAATGAAGTGAAATCAGATTGGAAGAACAATGTATTTTTGGCTATTTGTTAAACAAGAAGGTTGTCCTACTTTATCAACTACATCTTGGGTTTCATATTATGGTTGCATTTTCATTATTCAATGGTTGCATGCTATAAATCACTGTAATTTCATGATTGTGATGATATTATGTAAGGGTTTTCAATTATCCTTGCATAATCTAAAAATATATTTTGGAATTATTATCACACATTAGTGAATGACTTAATTATGTATTCTACATTGTATATAAAACCTCTTGCTTTTTGATATAAACTTCATCGTCTAATTAGAGAGGCATCGACCTTGGTTAACCATCCTTTTTTTTTCTCTAACAATAATAGGATAATTTGTATTGGAAAAATGGTACTGAAGCACTATGTTTCACGGTATTCCGTAAAAGATTGTGTTAGATAGGGATGCTAAGTTCACTTCCAAGTTTTGGAAGGAGATGTTTGCAGGTTTAGGGACAAAGTTGGCCTTCAACGCAACTTATCTTCTGCAGACAGATGGATAGACAGAGAGAGTCAACAAGATTTTGGTGGACATATTGAGGATGTGTGTGATACATCAACATAGGAGATGAGAGGAGTACCTTCCATTGGTTGAGTTTTCTTGCAAAAATGGTTACCAGGAGTCACTGAGGATGAGTACGTTTGAGGCATTGTATGGGTGGAGTTGTAATACTCCTATCAGTTGGAGTGATATGGTGAAAAGGGTATTGATTGGATAAGACATGTTGGCAGGAATGGAATATGAAATACATGTAATCAAGAAGAATTTAAAGGAAACACCGGTCAGGAAGAAAAATTATGCAGATTAGAACATGTTTTTTAAGGAATTCCAGGTTGGAGAACATGTGTACTTGTGCATTAAGCCCAAGAAGAGATCCTTAAACATTGGATCATGTGCCAATCTGGCACCTCGGTTTTGTGGACCTTTCAAGATTCTTGAAAGGATTGGACCAATAACCTATCGACTTACACTGCCTCCAATAGCGAAATTCCATAATGTTTTCCATGCAGTGTCATTAATTAAGAAGTATCTTAAAGATGTTGATCATGTGATTGACTGGTCTATATTGCAGATGGAACCCAAAGGATAATTCCAGCTAGAACCATAGTGTATTTTGAAGAGAAAGATGGTCATGCTCTGAAATTGAGCAATCGAGTAGGTTAAAGTGAAATGGAAGCACTTTGGGCCTGATGAAGCTACATGGTAGATGGAAGATCATATGTGGGCTATGTATCCTTCTCTATTCACTAGTTGAACGAATGTTTTTGCTATATGTTTTGGTATATCTTTTGATGTGATGTTTTTGGTATATGTACACATGTGTATGAATGTAAATACAACCATGAGCTATGTTATAAAGCTCCAATAAGTGGTATGGGGATCATATCATTATGGTTATCATGTTTTTATGTTGTCATGTTGGGTTGATTCTCGGTAGGTTGATCATTATAGATACTGCAATGAGCTAATTTATAAATCTCCATGGGTAATATGTTTTCCTATAATCAGTATTGTTGGTTATAGGTGTCATTGAACACCGAGGACGCTATTCCCTGAAGGGGGAGCGTTCTATAACATCCTTGGTGAAAATTCCCTGTAATAAAAGTTAATAAAGAAAAAATAATAACAATGGTCACAGGACACTTATTCCGAGCTGAATGTTGGGAAAGAAATCCCAGTGTGGGTGTTCATTTGGTTTATTATGGCTAGGGAAATTGGAAAAGGAAATGATAAAGGCTTTGGGAAAGAAAAGTGGCAGTTATTGACATTTATTTATGAAAATAATGGAAATTAGGAGAAAATGAAGGTGAAAGGTCACAGTTGCATGTTCAGAGGAAAATGAAGGAAAACAATGGAAAATTGAAGAAAATAGAGGCCTTGTTAATAAAAAAGCTTATGAGAATCAATTGGTACCTTTGATCAGTTCAGTCTTAAAGCTATCTCTCACTCACACTCTTGGACACTTAGATTTTTCTTGTAGCACTTCAACATTTGATCAAGAAAAATCAAGAAGGAAAGAGGAAGAAAAGATAAATCAATGAAGAGCAGGATCAAGCATCTACAACAAAATTATTTGCAGGTATCGAGTTGCATGTATGATTTCCTTTCTATTTTTTGCCTGCATGGTTATTCATGTGTGTTATTGGTTCTATTACTATTGTGTGCATGGATTTTTCCAGGTGTGATAGTGTTATTCAACCTAGCCTTGCCATTTCCAGATAGTCATGGTGTGATGGGGTTCTCATTTTTTGGTTGTGATGTATTGCCAGATGGATTAAAAACTGAGTGAGGTGGTCTCTAAAAGAAATAACACATGGCCTAGTGATACTTGAACTGGAATATGGATTGTGGTAAGTCCTTAGCCTAGTAACCCATGAACTACACTGTGGGTTGCGGTAAAGCTAGATTTTTTTACCTCGATAGGCCTAGGAATCCTCAACAGATGAATGGAGGGATATACAGTAAATCCTAGAGGTGTGTACCCTCGATCACACCTAGGAATCCTTGGCTTATGAATGACATGATATACGATAAATACTGGAGGGTGGAGTCTCGATTAGGCCTAGGAATCCTTGACTAATGAATGGTGGGATATACGGTAAAGCCTATAGATAAGGAGATAGGAAAATTACTCACGATGTAGGTGGAGAAATATGTAGAAATTATATACAATATGCATGTATATATCCGGAGAAATATGTCCATCGCTCCACTTCAATCCACATTCGTGTCCTGTAGAAAAGAGCTGTATATAACTGAGTTAAACTGAACACAACTCCACCAATTACTTCTGACTCTGCATAACTTTGTCATAGTTATTATTTTATTTTTATTTTATTTTACCCCCCCCAACACATTTTACCCCAACAAAACAAGCACCTACGACTCATAGAATATGATCGACATGTCTAAAAATAAACATAGTCTAAAAGAAAATGAACTTTCAAATAAAAAATCTACGTAATTGGTCCGCCACACATACTTCCTACTTTTTCCAGGCATGGATCAAGGATGATGTTTCAGGATGCCTCCTTCACTGTTTCTTGTTGCAATATTCAAAAAAATATGGTGGCATCCATTCTTGTTTAGGGCCTAGTGATATGGTGGGGATTGTGATAAAGCCTAACTTTATTGATGAGGGTGAGGTGGTTTAGCCTCTATAAGCCCTGGTTGTTTTCTTGTTATGAGCCTCACATTCAGGCTTGGAATATGGCACAGGGGTGATTGGATGAAAGAAAGATTTGGTCCAACTAATCCATGATTGGGTGGTACGTGGAATTCCCAAACCTGGTTGGCCTATTCATTCATCAATAAGAGTTTCTTCTCCTTGGTATTTCATGTGCAAAAGTACTGGTTTATATGTGTATTTTATGGTTGTTATATCCCTGCTATTTATGTTGTTTATATGCTAGATGTGAGTATGTTTTATGACAATGATGATGTATGGCTCTCATCATGTTCTTATTCGTAAATGAATGAACAATGAATACATGACCTAATAGATGATATTGCAGCTAATGTGACAAGGCATCAATGCTTCCTTATGATTCTCAGATAAGTATGAGACCCCTATGATCAGATATGTTGTTATGACTTGTAGATTACATCTTTGTAAAATGTTTGAAAAAATGCATGCATGGCTAATAGGGGTCCAGTGAAGTCATTCATCAAATTTTTGCATTAGTACCTTTGTTTTAGTGTTATTTATCATTTCTGAAAGTATCATGGAGTTCTGGGCAGTAACCTTAGTCCTGGCCCTGAAAACGTGGCATAGAATATGGGGCACTGAAAAAGTCCATAGTTGCTAGCTTACCTTGTTGTGGGAGCTACTAGAGGCCTACAGTCGTATGTATGGCTTGTCAAGGGAGCGACTAGGGTGTTATATCAATGAAAAGTTAAGATGCCTCAGGGGTTGGCCACTTGGAAGCGTTGGGTGGCCCCTAGAGGTTATATAGCATGTGTGGAAGGTAAATTTGGTTTAGTTCCGTCAGTTCCACTTCCTTAACTATACATGGTGAGTTGAATCACATCATAGTAGTATCTTATCACATGTTTACCCTGGTGGACCAGGTATATTGGGTAAATGTGGGAGTAGGGTGTTACAGGGAGGAGCACCACTCATTTCACTAGAAACTAATACAGAGGGAAAAACTAAACCAACTGATAAGGATGCAAAGGATATTGTAGCACCCTTGGCATCGTTAGAATTTGAGGTCATGGACAATAAAGAGCCCACTGCTGAGGCGAGAGGCATACTTTTTCCCATAGCTAAGAGTGAAGACTTAAATACGAATGTCGAGGAGGGCACGACTGTGGATTGAAGTGGAGAGATGGACAAGGACATAGGTGAGCTCGAGGATCTAGATGCCATGAGGGTCATAAATTCCTCCATCTACAAATCATTGAGAGAGAATGAAGAAGCAATCATCTAGGGTTGAACCCTAGTCATTGCAACAAAAGAGAACCACATCACCGTTCGTACCTATAACACTATGTATTATGTATATATTATATATTTTAATGTGATATGTATATTATGATTTTATTTTATCTAAAAATTGTTAGTAATTTTATTAATAAAAACAAAATTACAATATAACAAATTGAATTTTATTATTTTTATTACTTTTAACTTTTTATTATTAATTGAGTCAACATTTAAATGTTTACATTCCTTAACAAGGACTACAACATATGCTTCTGGAATATATATATATATATATTGTAAGCTTGGTAGGACTACATCTTCATCATGTCCAATATATCACTCCGATCGGGACGGGGAATTGAACCGGTGAATTCACATCAAGGAGTGCCTTAACAGAGAACCTGATCACCGTCTATCAAGACCCCATGGGCATTCCTCGAATGTATATTACTTTTAACATTTTATTTTATTTTAATTTGGATAACATGTAAATGTTTACAAACAAACATTTACACCACTATAACATCGCGCCCATATTGGGCTGTAAAGTGCCTCTTGGAGCAATAAAATATTTGAATATCCATGTAAAGTAAAATATTTCAATATTTAACTTTATATATAACTATATGGAGAGAAAAAGTAAAAAATAAATAAAATAAATGATTTTGATGTTAATTGTAAGTAAAATATTTTAATAAATAAATAAATACAGAGAATAAAGATATATAGAGAAAGACTTCCCAATATAAAAATTGTATTTAAAAATATATTAATAACAAAAAAAGATTTCAACATGAACAATATGATTCATAAATAAAATATTTTAATGTCCATACTAAGTAACATATACACACACGCGCACACATATATATACACACACAATCCTCATAAAATTTAACCCAATTTGTCTTTAAATATAATCTTCTTTTCACACCATAAATTACTTTCTCATATCAATACTCAATATTCCACACACACACACAAGCTTAGATTCATCTTAACCCTAGATCTATCAAATCAAATTTTTTGACTTGCAAACTTTTCTTCAAATTTTGCATTTTAAAAGAGGTTTGCACCTCAAAAGATTTAATACCTCTTATTGTTTGATAGATCTAGGATTAAGGTGGATTTAGACTCATTTAATTTAAAAAGAAAAGAAGAAGAAGTTAACTTCACCATAATATAGTAAACACAAAATAAATTAATTTTGGTTTTATTACCAACCTAGATCCATCTTAACTTTGGATGTACCGAGTGTCAAGAGTGATCAAATCTATTTTCACTCTAAAAATGTTTGCACAAGAGATTTAATCCTTCTCAACTTGGTAGATGTTAATGCTTGATCTGAATGTGATCGAATAAAGTGCTGAGGTAGTTTGATTATTTTGTCCTTAAGATTGATTGTTAATTGAAGAAAGCTTTTAAGTGAAAGATGACATAAACCAACAACAAATAAATGAATGAAATACAACATAAAACAAAGAGAAGAAGAAGCAAACAGTTTATTACGGAGTTCGTCCCTGGTGGACTACATCTCCGGGTCCTCTTTCAAGTGGGCGTCTGCTTTATTAGGAATGACTATGAGTAATTTATTTATGCAGAAATGAATCAGAATGACTGTGCTCGTAGGCACTTCTAGATTCTGTAAACAAAAAGTACACTCTCTTGCCTTTCTGACACTTGTCTCTGCGCTCAATTCCAACACTTGACGGTCGAGCAATGCTGCAAACAAATTCGCCTCTATCCTGTTGAAATTGAACTCAAAATACACCATTTCCTTCATTAAGATTTTTCATGGTTTAAATAATGTTGCCTTCTAACCATGAATAGTGTATTTTGGCACTTGGTTGAGCAATTTAAGTGATAAGGGTCTCGAACCCTATCCCATCAAATAAAACCTAGGAAGTAAGTTGATGACCTCAGCGTTGATTAATTACAAAAACCCAAAAATATACCTTAGGATAAAATATATCCCAACGGTCAGGCTAACCAGGTGGAAACAAACAATCGTCGGCATGTGAACAGGAAATTCTAGCGGTTGGTTCCGACGGTTACGGTGGCTCCAGCGGTCATGGCAACAACTATCACATGACAACAATCTTGATGCGGTTTGTAACGACGGTCAATACAACTGTTTTATCTGCTGCAGTTTCTGATAAACCTGTCACATGTTTTAATTTCTCCGACACGGTTTCATAATTGCGCAGTTAGCTAACATTTCCGATACGGTTTTCTTCCTCCTCATTTTGCTAACCAACTCCGATGCGGTCTTACAACTGGCGGTTAGTTTAGCGATATGGGTTTTTGTAATATACTTTAATACTAATGTTTTTTTTTATGGCCGAAAGTGGGTTTTCACTTTTTCTTTAGGTTTTGTACCAAGGAACATCTTTGCGCTAGGAATTTTTACATAGGGTTAGGGTTTAGGAATAGGAATTAGTATTTTACATAGGATTTAGATGCATAGTGCTAGGATTTAGACCTTTAGTAATATGACTAGGTCTTAGCACTAGGCTAACAAATTTAGCCATTTTTACATCCAAACTTCGAAACATGTCGACCATGACATTGAAGAACCTTTCACTGGAGAAACTGAAAATACTGAAGACTGAACCATTATCAACTTGAGGACATCTTCTTTGGACGATACTAACGGAACTGTTAGATTGGAGAATAAACTGGACATCGAACTGCTGGAGCTGATAGGATCTCTCTGCTAAACTGTAATTGAACAAGATCCTCCTGGATCAATCCTTTCCACTTGAAAGCTTTTGGACCACAAAAGCTTGATTTTAATAAGACAATAAGTGAGGATACAACTCCCTCACTTTTCCGATCTCTATCCATTTTCTCAGATTCATGCCCTTGAGTCCTACTCGAAGATATTCCACATCTCTTCGCCTGGATGTATGAACTCTTTTGTCCAGGATAGTATCTTCCTGCAACTCTGTCATGTACTCAGGTGATAAGTCATCAATAGAAGGGATCTGTATATCATCCTCAGAATCAAAAATCATTAGAGGTTCATACAACTTCAAACTTTCAACATTCACAACTGAGTAAATATGCATGTAAGGTGGTAAATCTAATCAGAACGCATTATTTCCAATCTTCTCAATAATTTTGAAAGCATCATACCTAATAGATTTAGATTTCTTACCTTCCCATTTTAACCCGTCTTTGCTGATATACAACCATACCTATTTTTCGACCTGAAAGTGATGATCAACTTGATGCTTGTCGTGGTGCAATTTGAACTTGGCCTGAATCTCTTTCAACTGATTCCATACTGCCCTATGTATCTGTTGAGAAGAGTGACCTTTCTGAATAACTTACACTTTTCCTTTCTGCGGTATACATAACTTACCCAAATAATATAACAACCTGTCATCAATATGATAATTGTTTTCTTCTATCTGAGTACTATGAGTGAGTGATTCATAAATATCTTCGAAATCATCATCAATACTATACTGTTCTACATAGATTTCATGTTTCAATTAACTATTATGCAGTACTACTGAAGCATTCAAAGACAGTCTAGATATCATATCGAATACTTCATTTGTTACACCTTTCTTGTCCTTAATTACTAAGTGAATTTCCTAAAGAAATCTCATCCAACTGTAGTGGCGAGATTGTTGCAACTTAGTATATGACTGAAGGTATTGAAGTTGTTGATGATCTATATGAATCACTGTTTCCATTGCATAACCATTAGCATCTGTTTTAACTTCAAATGGCTGTTGATGATCTAATAATGCTGTGATTTTTTTTTGCTTAAATGAATCAAAAACTTTAAAATCGACACACATTCCCCATATCTTGTTTTGCTTATGAGCCAAAATTATGGGTGAACTGTATGGAGATGAACTGAGTCAAATGGATTCCATCCCTAGAATTTGTTGCTTTATTTCTTTACACTCTATAACTGACTTGTGACACATTCCATTATTAGGGGCATCAGACATCAACTGCATCTCATGTGATATTTCATTTTTATGAAGTAGATGTTTTGGTTCTTTAACTAGATCTTGAAATGAATCTACCTTTTTAACCAAATTACCTTCATACTAAAATTCACAACCTGAACAAGTATCATTAAGATCTTTATGTTGCTCTTTTATCGACATGAGTATGTATCTCTTACTTGAACTAATTAAGTGCTTCATCTGATTAACATTGATTAAATTCAAGTGATTTTGAATTTTATGTTCCTGAACGATGTACTTAATCCCATATTTCTTGAGATGATACATATGTTCCTTCCTATAAAATAATGCTTCACGGTCATAGAGATAAGGGCTTCCTAAGACAATTCCACATATGTCTAACTGTATCACATCTAGCTCCACTTCATCGATATAGTTAGCTGTGATTGCAAATTTTAACCGACACTGTTTGGTAACATGAATTTGACTTTGTTCCTTTAACCAACCTAAAGGATATGGTTTTGGATGATTATGTGTTTTCAAACTCAATTTTTTAACCAATGATTTAGAAATCAAATTTTCCTGTGATCCCGTATCGAACAATGTATCTATCTTTGTATTCTTTGAAGTTACCCTTATATGAAATAACTTGATTCTTTTTCCTTCATTCAAATGTGTGATATTTGAAGAAGCAGAAGTACTAGCTTCAGAAGTTTTACCTGTTGTAACCATAGCAGTGATTTTACCTTTGACATCACCTGAATTGGATCCTAAGTCCAAGCCTTGTTGGATTGTTGTTTCACCCTTTTTCGTTTGGAACTTCTTTGTCTTTAGTTCCTGATGATGTTTCCAACACCTAGCTTCATCATGGCCTATCCTTTTGGAAATGTGTACAGGTAGGTCTTTCATCTTCCTTCTGGGCTGTGGTAGTCTTATTTCCCTTTGACTTGCCCTTCTTTTTGCTGTCTTCAGTTTCCATCTACTTGGATGTCTTTGGTGTAAACTTGAATGGTCTACCACCTAATTCGACATGAATATCTTGAACATAAACTTCATCAAAATCATTAGGATTGAACATTAATAATGTATGCTACAAATATGAATGAAAATTGCCAATATACTTCGACAAAGTTTCTTTTGTGTCCAAAGGAATACCAAGTTTAACGCTTTCTTTCTGAATTCCTGTGTGAACTCTTGAACATTCTGTCCCTTACCTTGTCGCAAGCGCTGCCAATCAATTACAACTTGCTATGTGTAACCCAATGGATATAATTGTTTCTTTAGAGCTTTTATAAACTTAGTCCATGAGGTGATAAATTTTCCTTTACGCTTTAAATCTATCTGTTTCTTACTTTCCCACTAGATCAAAGAAGTACCCCCCATTCTAAGAGTAGCTAATTAGATCTTTGTCTTATCATTAGTAATATTTTGAATACGACAATAGACTTCTAGTTGTTTTACCCAATTATCTAGTTTCTCAGGGTTTATTTCACCATCATATACATGTAATTCAAACTTAATATCAAGTTTCAAAAGTGGACTCTTAGGGTTTATTTATTTATTTTTTTTATTTTTTTATTTTTTTGATTCAGAGCTAGAAGTAGAAGAGGAAGAAGAAGATGATGGAGATGATGGAGGAGAAGGAGATTTATATGCCTTGCCTTTACCCTTGTCCTTCTTTTATGCCATCGACGATGAGGCTGCATCTCTCATCTTCTTATCTTCATATACTTCTGCCAACATCTGCTGCATGTTTAGAAACATCTACTGGATTTGATTCTCATCCATGGGTTTCGTTTCAATAGCTTCGGGAGTCTCAACATTCTCAGTCCTTGTCATCGTTGATTGATGAACGACTTTCCTCTTTCCGATCTCTGGATCGAATTCCTCAAGCTCGCCTTTTCCACGTTGCAATCCCAACCTGGTTAACATCCACTGATAAAAAAACTACAAAGCACAACCTGCTCCGATACCAAATATGATCTGAATGTGATCGAATAAAGTGCTGAGGTAGTTTTATTAGTTTGTCCTTAATATTGATTATTAACTGAAGAAAGCTTTTAAGTGAAAGACAACATAAACCAACAACAAATAAATGAATGAAATACAACATAAAACAGAGAGAAGAAGAAGCAAACAATTGATTACGGAGTTCGTCCCTGGTGGACTACATTTCCGGGTCTGCTTTCAAGTGGGCGTCTGCTTTATTAGGATTGATCGTGAGGAATTTATTTACACACAAATGAATCATAATGACTCTGCTCATAGGCACTTATGGAATATGTAAACAGAAAGTACACTCTCTCACCTTTTCGATGCCTATCTTTGCACTCAATTCCGACACTCAATGGTCGAGCAATGCTACAAGAAAATTCGCCTCTATCTTGATGAAACTGAACTCAAAATACACCATTTCCTTCATGAAGCTTTGTCATGGTTTAAATAATGTTGCCTTCGAACCATGGATAACCTATTTTGGCACTTGGTTGAGAAATTTAAGTGATAAGGGTCTCGAAACCTATCCCATCAACTAAAACCTAGGAGGTAAGTTGATGACCTTAGCGCTGATTAATTACAAAAACCCAAAAATATACCTTAGGATAAAATATATCCCTGACGGTCAGGCTAATCGGGCAGAAAAAGACAACCGTCGGCATGTGAACAGGCAATTCTGGCGGTTGGCTCTGGCGGTCACGGCAACAACTGTCACATGACAATAATCCCGACGCAGTTTGTAACTGTGGTCAATACAACTGTTTTATCAGCTACGATTTTTGAAAAACCTGTCACATGTTTTAATTTCTCTGACATGGTTTCATAACTGCGCGGTTAGCTAACATTTCCGATACGATTTTCTTCCTGCTCATATTTATAACCAACTCTGATGCAGTACAAGTGATGGTTAGTTTAGCATTGTGGGTTTTTGTACCTTTGCGCTAGGAATTTTTACATGGGGTCAGGGTTTAGGAATAGGACTTAGTATTTTACATAGGATTTAGATGCATAGTGCTAGGATTTAGACCTTTAGTAATATGATTAGGTCTTAACACTAGGTTAAAAAATTTAACCATTTTTACATCCAAAATTTGAAACATATCGACCATGACATTGAAGAACCTTTCATTAGCGAAACTGACGATACTGAAGACTGAACCATTATCAACTTGAGGACATCTTCTTCGGACGATACTGATGGAACTGGTGGATTGGAGACTAAACCAGACATATAACTGCTGGAGTTGACTGGACCTCTCTGCTGAACTGTAATTGAACAATATCCTCCTGGATCAATGCTGGTTTAATTATTAATAATTGATAATTGATAATTATTAATTTTATTTTTATGTAATTTGACCTAGTCAAAATGTTATATATATTATTAATTGTATTTTATTTTTATTTTTATTGTTATATAATTTGACCCAATCAAAATGTTTACATAACATCACATAACATACCCTTTATCCCCTACCCTTTTTGGTTTATATATTGACAAATTGGAAGAGTCATTAAATCTGCAAGGTGGGGATGGTGTTAGGTTGAGGGATTTTGTGATAAAGTTTCTTCTATATGTCGATGATATTGTACTAGTTACTAAATCAGTGCATGGATTGCAGATGCATCTATATGCCCTTGAGCATTTTTGTAAAGCAGTGAGGATGCAAGTAAATACCAGTAAGACCAAAATAATGATTTTCTCTAATAAAAGGAAGCAAAGTCAACATACGTTCTTCTTTGAAGGCAACATTCTTGAAGAAGTAAATGAATACAAGTACCTCAGGATAGATTTTAACAACAAGCTTAATTGGGAGGATTGCAGAAAGAAAAGAATTTTAGGAGGGTGGAAAGCATTATATGTACTTCAAAACAGATGTAGAGAGATAGAGTTATGGGATTGGAACATGATTAAAGTGCTT
Source organism: Pinus albicaulis (assembly GCA_034641835.2). Taxonomy (NCBI): domain Eukaryota; kingdom Viridiplantae; phylum Streptophyta; class Pinopsida; order Pinales; family Pinaceae; genus Pinus; species Pinus albicaulis. Next base: position 1,654,848,580 of record CM076578.1, on the reverse strand, counting down.
TTTCGACTCCTAGTTTGTCTAGTGATATTATATGGGTGTGAATTGTGGGCTAGCAACATCCCTGTTTCAAAATGGAAACAAATTGAGAAAACCCAAAAATGTTTGATCATGAGTAAGTTAAAAATAAAATTTTTTGTTCCTCATGAGATAATGTTGAGTGAAACAGGAGAAAATCCAATCGAAGCAATTTCTATGGTGCGTCTTATAAGGTATCTTAAAAGAATTGAGAAAATGGGAGGAGGTAGATGGCCGAAAGTTATTTTCAATGAAGGCATGAGTGAAAGAAAGAAATCATGGATGAGACAAAACTACAAATGGATGCAAAAATATAATATTTACCTCAATGCATGTCCCACAAATAACAAAGAGTTAAAGAATTTTGTGTTGGAGAAGTTCCGTAAGGGTATATGGGGAAAAGTGTTGGGTAGAAATAAGAAGTACTATGTTCAAGAATTCAACCCCACTTGTGATCTCCAAAAAAGAGAGTACATTGGAGCTAGCATTTTGTGAAGAGAAAAGATTCTTATTTCTCAATTAAGAATGAGCTCACATCAAATTCAGTGTGAAATGGGACGGTGGAAGAGATCTAAAGAAGCTTGGGAAGAATGGGTGTGTACTTTTTGCACTTATGGGGTAGTGGAATCGGAAAAGAGTTTCATTTTGGAATGTGATGATTTCAGAGACATCAGGGGCAATTATGGCAGTATGTTAGTATCAATTCCGTGGCATTGTCTTTTCAGTGAGGGGATTGTTAGAAGGTTGGGTCAGCTCATCATAAATTTGAGTAAGAAAATGACTAAATTACAACGCAAAAAAACAAGGAGGCTGGTAGTCCCATAGAATATTTTTAGTCTTGTGGACGTTAAAATATCATTCATTCATAACACTAGCACCCAAGATCTACAAAGGTCAGAGATGGATCAAATCTCTTTTCATTCTAGAAGAGTTTCTCACCTCAAGAGATTTGATCCCTCTCGGAGCTTGAAAAATCTGGAGTTAAGATGGATTTAAGTTGATTTAATTATTAATAATTAATATTAGATCTAAGACTTTTGTGATCCATAATTTAGAAAAATGTGTCTTTCAGATTAAGCACATCATTAGGATTTGGTCGACATTTCGAACAAACTAATGTGGTTCATCCTCAGGACAAGGTGAAAAAGATAATCAATCTTAATGAATAAATAGTATGGATGCATCATTGCCCGGTTATAACCGTTATTAACTAATTAATTATTTGTTAGGAATAATATTAAATTATTATTTGTTAAGACAATTTGATAAGAGGTTGGTTAATGAATAATATAGAAATTATTAATAAATATGTCAAAAAAATTATAAATAAATATTAATAATATAATAAGCTAATACATGAATTTAATAATAAATATTTAATTAAAAAGGGGGTTAGAAATTATTATTTTTATTATTAATAAAAGTTAAAAATAAAAATAAAAGTAATAATAAAATAAAAATAAAAATAATAAAAATCCAGACCAAAGGGAATATAGACTCAAACAACCATGGGGAGAGAAATCATCTAAAGAGAGCAAACATCTTTTACTCAATTTCCACCCATCATCCTTGTTGAGCTTCTTAGCATGTTTTTGAATCTCAATAGCTTCCTTCCCTAAACTTAGTATGTTTTATTTTTATTATTTTTAATTTTAACTTTTATTAAGAATAAAAATAATAATTTCTAACCCCCTTTTTATTTAAATATGTATTATTAAATTCTTGTATTACCTATTATATTATTAATATTTATTTATTTATTTATAATTCTTTTACATATTTATTAATAATTTCTATATTATTCATTAACCAACCTCTTATTAAATTGTCCTAACCCATAATAATTTAATATTATTCCCTAACAAATAACTAATTAATTAATAAAGGCTAGTTTTTAACTGCTAATTTTTTGACATATTTATTAATAATTTCTATATTATTCATTAACCAATCTCTTATTAAATTGTCTTAACAGATAATAATTTAATATTATTCCCTAACAAATAACTAATTAGTTAATAACGGTTAGTTTTTAAAACTACTTTTCAACTACTATAACTGGGCAATGATGCATCGACACTATTTATTCATTAAGATTGATTATATTTTTCACCTTGTATGAATCACATTAATTGGTTCTAAAAGTCCACCAAATTTTAATTCAAAAAACATCTTTTTCTAATAATTATAATTATTAATTTAATTTAATTTTTTAATTTATTTATTTTTATGTAATTTGTCCTTGTCAAAATGTTTTAATTAATAATTAAAATTATTATTATTTTTTAATATTTTATTTATTTATTTTTAATTATATTTTATTTTATTTTAAATATCTCTGCCCAATTATCATTTGTATTTTAATGTGTTTTATTATAACATAAGTAAACACACATATATATATATATTAATTGATATCATTTTCTACCTTTTAAAAACTAGTGACACAGACCTCACTGAACATCTATTTCCTCCTAAAATGATGACATATTCAAGTCCAAAAAAATAAAGTACGAATACATTCTTAAATTTGAGTAGTGAGTAAAAGTACATGCCTTATCCACAAACAATGGAGTTTCATAAACCCATATTACTTGGGATTGCCCTATTATTAATAAATATTATATAAAATTTAATATTAAACATACTATTTCATTATTAAACTCAACATTCAATATTATTTATATAAAATATTATTATTAAATAAGATAAATATGTAAAAATAAATAAATTTAATATGTGCATTTAAAATTTGTAAAAGTGAATATTAAAAATTTCATTCTTTTATAAATATGATTTTTTTAATTTATTAACTTAAAAAAATGAAAATAATATATCAATATATTTTGATTATGATATGGAAATTTTAAGGATGAGAATTTATATAAAAGTTTATAAATTTTAGTGAATTGAATTGGTTTTTAATATGTAAACTATAAATAATGATAAGAATTTATATAAAAGTTTATAAACTTTGGTGAATTAAATTAGTTTTTAATATGCAAATTATAAAATGTTTAGTGATTTTTTTTGTAAGAACATTCAAATTTCTAATAATTTTATTTATGTCCTGAGGATTAACCATATTGATTGGTTTAAAATGTCAATCAAATTTTAACGATGTAATTAATCTGAAAAATATTATGATTTACAATATAGATCACAAAAATCTCTAAAATTTTAATGATTTTTAAATTAAAATAATTTTATACTACTAAATTAAATTAAATTTGAGTATTGACAATTAAAATTTCAATTTGAACTAGTTTGAAAGATTCTTATGCTGAGCGGCGATGGAACGAAAGAACGCTAGGGTTCCTGCTTGTTGGGCCACTGACGCCAACCCTGCAGCTACTCCAGTTGCATTCGATGCGTCAGTTACTTCGACAAACCTAGGAGACACGCAGATCTTCACAACTGCAGCTCAATGCAAATCATCCGCTCTCTTCCTGCATAGCCGGCTCTCGGCATCCCCTCGCCAAGCAACCGCCGGCACTATTAGGCACGAGGGTTGCTGGATCAATCCAAATTGTGACTCCGGAGCTCAGGTAGCCACAGTGTTCACGCAAGATGTTGCTGCTTTCTTTGTCCAAGTAGGGACAAAACTTGCAGTTTCTTCCACCCTCGCGACCATGCAGGGGCTCAGCTTTACGAATGCGCTAAACCGTTCTGTCAAGGAGCCGTCACAGGTCATTTTTTCTCAGATCCAGGAGAGCCAAGCTCATCTTTCAGCCTTATTCAAAGCAAAATGCCTCTCGGATCCGAGGATGCAAGGATTAGGCACTGATAAGGCACAAAATCAAGACGGGATGTTGAGGACCTCTCACCACTCACCCTCTGGCTTTTAGATCCAGATCTTACTTCTATCTGGCAAAACGCTGTTGCTTTGGGTGTATGCCTCAGATCTGGTGCATAACCTCTTGCGAGAGCTTGAGCTCCGGTTGGGTATCCCCTCAGCCCTTCAGAGATTGACTTACGAAGGTAAACAGCTCGAAGACCCTCTTCCCTTGTCTTATTACAGTATTGAAAGAGATGCTTTAGTGATGCTCACCTTACGTCTGCGAGGAGGAGCATCTGGGAAGACATCCTCAGCTCCAACTTTCTCCTATAAAGATGCGGTTCATGCACAACCCTCCAAGAAGACTGCTCAACAAGTTGAGGCTCCCAAGCCTTTCTTGGTGGACAAAATGAAGGAAACTCCCTCCATTGAAATCACTCAACCATCTCTGGATGATCAATTTCAGACGTTTGCAGAAACATCCATCATATGCAGATTTAACGGACTATGGCCTCATACTGCCGATCTATACCAGTGGATCCACTCCAACTAGACCAACAACAACAAGGTCTTCTTATGCTTGAAATGCTTCTTTATTGTCGCCTTTGCCTTCAGCGAAGATTACAAGAAAGCCTTAATGGGAGGCCCTTGGTTTTAGGGATCAACGAGACTTTTCCTCACCCCCTGGTTCCCTGATTTCAATCCCTCTTCGGCTGTCATTACCAAGCTTCCCATTTGGGTCCGTCTTCCAAATCTCCCTGCTCATCTTTGGCATTTCGCTGTCTTCCAAGGGATTGGGGATACTTTAGGCTGCTATCTGGCTACGGACACCTCTCGAGGGGAGAAAGGGTTATATACTTTTGGCAGAATATGCGCATAAATAGACATTAGTAAAGGGCTTCCTGATCAGATCAACCTCAAAGTTGGGGACTTTCATTGGATGCAAACCTTGGACTATGAGAACACTGCTTTCAAGTGTCGCCATTGCCATCAGACGGGGCATCTTCAGAATACTTGTGCGGCGTTCCTCGATAAAAAGAAGAATATCTCGCGCAAATTCAAATCTAAGAACTGGAAACCATGTGATAGACCTCCAATGGATGACATAGTTTCCTCTAGCTCTGATGAGGAGGATATAGAGGTGGAAGGGGAGAATCCGGACCCCCCGATGGACGCGACCCCAGCATGCCCAGTGGATCCTGCTGCTCCTCCGATCTCGCAGAAGCGCACTCATGAGTCTTCTTCCTCAGATTCAGATAAGGAGACTCCTCCTTATGCGCAGAATAGTTTGCAAGTGGTTCCTGTCTAGCCAGCTCACAATGGTTGGGTCACAGTCAGTAAAAAGAAAGGGAAAAAATATCGATTGGGAGATTCTACTGATTCTGGGTCGACTCCCTAGTCTAGCTCTTTACTTTATGTTCTTCTTGTTATCTTTTTGTTTAAACTGTGGATGCTCATTGGGACCAAGGTTGATAGTCTATCATTTCCGGCTCCCTTTCTTTTTTGCTTCACTTTTATGCAAGCTTTGATTGTACTATATATCACTACTTAATAGAATTAGTCTTATTCAGAAAAAAAAAAAAAAAAAAAAAAAAAAAAAAATAAAAAAAAATAAAAAAAATAAAAAAATTGAGTATTTAAAAAAAATAAAAATTAGGGAATCTTTTTTCTAGAACAAACATTAAAAATAACCTTTTTTTCACCATGAAAAAACCTCAACAACCAAGACTTACATATTTTAAAGAAGTCAGCCTTGATAAAAAAGTCCAGTGGGCTCTTTATCAGTCCTTCAAACAACTCCTATGAAAAATTACCACCATTGAGAAACCTCCCTCTCTGTTACATCATGTAAAAGTGATCTGCACAATACAACTATGAATTACAGACAAAAAACTGGAGGTGCATAAGCCCCTCCCCGCCTTCTAAGGGAATCCTGAAAAATTCTTAAAACAAACATAAAGGAAACCTGAGCACATGAAACACCCCAAGAAAACTCCGATCCCCAAAAAGAAACAAGTCCTAAAACATGAGATCCTTTTCACCCTCCAAAAAACGACCCCTGTTCAGAAAAATCTCACTGCTCCTTTAAACACAATCCCCCTTTCTTCGATGAGTTCATAATTGATCACTCCCAGGTCTCCATTTAACCCCATTTTAGATAGCTTATCCACCCAAAAATTCTTTTCTCTGAAAATGTGAGCGAAAGAGATCGACTGGAAAGTGCCAGCCAACAATTTGATCCTTTGCATCCAAGAAAAGAGATGTACTGGCGCCAACATGTTCCTTTTGTTAAGATGATCAATCAAAACTTTAGTGTCACTGAAAATCTAAATGGACTCCAAGCACAAATGATCCGCAAACCATAGGAGGCCCCATAAAGCCACCATCTCAGCACACATATTTGAACCCCTGCCCCCATTCTAGCAAAGATTGTAATGACACCATGGATTCATCCGCAACCGAACTCCACATCCACACTTCCCATTCTGTGCCGCACCATCAAAGAAACCCACCGGGTATGAATACTCAAAAGGCCTCATTTTGATGGACATATCCTTCAATGGCTTCTGCCTGAGACAGGATTCCTCCCATTTTTGATAAATCTGTGATGCAATCTCAGGTTGGGACCAAGAACGATCCTAAAAAATGATAAGATTCCCGCATCTCCAAATTTGCCAGTGAAAGATAATGGGAATGATATGAAAGGATTTTCGCTTGTGTACCCACTATAAAGAACACTCTTTTGCATTTTGGTAAACCTCGTCACCGAAATTAAAAAATTTGCACAAAATAACTCTGACCTCTTTTGTGAAAACACAATTGTAGAACAAATGCCGATTATCCTCATCCTCCATCCTGCATAGTGTACATCTCCCTGGACCATAAAACCCCTCTTTTTCAAATTAGTCCAAGTTAAATTTTTGTTTTGCCACACACACCATAAGAAAATGATTGTTTTTATCTGCGCCTTCACCTTCCACATTTTTTTGAACCAACACTCCACCCCCCGTCCTTCGGAAGGATTCATAAGCTCTTTATAAACTTCTTGTGCGATCGTGTTTCCATCTTTTAAAGTTCCTCCCCACGTTATAGAGTCCCCCTCGACTGAGCGTACCCATCCCATCTCCCTAATTCTTTCAATATACTTATTCTAATCCCCATACATCTGTCCCTCTAGAAACATATCCGCTTCATCACACCAAAATGGCGTACCCTTCTCCCACTTCTTAATAACCTGAGACATATAAAACAAACCTCTTCTGTGCATGAAATCCAGAGTGTCTGCCTCTAGGACAACCACTGGCTGTAAACCCCTGATGGCCCCATCTCCGATCATGATTTTATGTCCACCCCTGAAATCTCATTTCAATAGTTTTTTGAACACTGGCCACATGTTCAAGAAGCCCCTCCAAATTCGGGAGCACTTTCTATTCCATTTCCATCCCCAAATAAATATCTCTTCCATATTCTGCTCTTTCATGTACTTGTAATGCATGATCTCGCTCCAAATACCCTTTGAATGCACACTTCTCCACATTGATTTAATAAGTAAGGATTTGCCAAAAGTCTCCAAATCCATTAATCCCTAGCCTCCCTGCTCTTTAGGTCTAGCTATGAGCTCCCATCGAGCCACATGGATTTTCCTGTCTCTGTTTAAACCATTCCACAAAAAATTTGTAATAGACTTTCTGATTCTTTGCTGGATAGTTTTAGGAATCATAAATAAATGAGCCCAAAAAGTGATGATCTGCTGTAGAACCGTCTGAATAAGGATAAGTTTACCTCCCTTTGATAAACATTTCAGTGCCCAGCCATTTATGCGTTTATGAAACTTTTCCACAAGCCACTGCCCAGGTACGTAATCCCCTCTATAAGTGGCTTCACATTGAAATTAAAAAGAGCATCCAACTCATTTATGGAAATCTGATCCCCATTTTCATAATAAATACAGGATTTCTGTTTGTTTGCAATCATACCGGACGCCTGACTGAAGTTATAAAAAATATTTAACAAAATCAACCAACATGATCTAATAAGCCTCCCAAAAAACATGGCATCATCCACAGAAAAACTGTGGGATATCTCCTTTCTTTTAGTGATCCTAATCCCCCTAAAAGAGCCCATCGCTATAGCCTCATTTAATTTGATACTTAAAGCGTTCATAGTCAAAATGAAAAGCAAAGGAGATAACACGCATCCCTGGTGCAGCCCCCTTCTAGGCTTAAAAAAACACGAAGCTGTCCCATTTATAATAACAACCATCACTGACGACGTAATACCCCCCATCACCCATTCCACTGCATTCCTATGCAAACCAATTTTATAAAGCACCATCCTAAGGAATGCCCAATCAACTCTATCACATGCCTTACTTAAATCCATCTTCATAAAAATCGCCTCTTGCTTTCTATCATGAGTCAAATGCATTACCCCTTGAACCATAGCCACAGCATCATGAATAATACACCCACCCAGAAAAGCCGATTGCTCCCTTGTAATATATCTAGCTAAAATCCCCTTTAATTTATCAGCGACCAGTTTTGAAGAAATCTTATAAAAAATATTACACAAAGAAATCGGTAGATAATCCTCAAATGAAGCAGTTTTGTTTTTTTTGAAATGAGCACAATAAAAGTAGAATTTACCAATTTCAACAATCTCCCGTCTCTTCAAATATCCTCAACCATCTCCGTCACCTCCTCAAGAAAATTATCAGAAAAGTGATTGAAAAACTCGAGCATCCAGCCAGCCAGGCCAAGTCTTTTATCCAGTTGAAAAGAGACTTCAGAATAGACTCAACATTAAAAATCAGCCTACCTTTGAATAACCTAAAATTTTTCACAAAAATTATTCTACGGAATGAATCCCTATCTCTTTCCAAATTCACAAGCGAAACGCTATACCATACGAGCCAACACAAAGTGAAGCAAGGAATCGAATTAGATTCCTCCACATCTTTGTTTCCTCTCGAACACAATCCACGGAATCCAACTGTATAACCTGTAAATTCTAAGCTTTTTATCTCCCCCGAGTCTCCCACGGGCCAACATTCCCATCAATAATTGCATGATTCCTTGCTTGCCTCGAGTTTGGAGCTGCAACTGCCATTTCTGGGAAATAAATTAGAGGAGTTTGACTTCTTTTTTTTTTTCTTTTTTTTTTTTTAATATAAGATTTTGGGTGTTTTCATGGTTTTTGTATAATGCTTTTTGATAATGTTAAATTTATTTTCATTATTAAAAATAAATAAATTAAATATCGTAATTATTATTTTTCATTTTTTTATAATAAATTATTTAAACACTTCAATTATTTAAACCAAAAAATTATACTGCACAACTTACATAAAATAAAATTATTTAACAAAAAAAAAAAAAAACATAAATATTCTTTTTTTTTTTAATTGTTCAAAAGCAGTAAAATTTAAAAAAAAATGAAAAATTCCTTTTTCAAAAATTGTAAAATTGATAGTAACTTACTTGTAAATTGACACTAAAAGTAGCTATTATTCATTGGTATTTGTCAACATAAACAAACTGTTAGTCATTAAAAAGAAACTAAATTATCAAATTACTATACCAACTATTTATGAATCTTAAATCAATTTGTCAAAAAAATAAAATAAAACGATTTTAAATTTTGTTCTCCAACAATATTTACATTAAATATTAAATAACATAATTATATTTTTACATTAAATATTAAATAACATAATTATATTTATTATTATTATTTAATTAATTAGGTAGAATTAAATAATATTATTATATTTATTATTATTATTTAATTGTGTAGAAAGATATATTTATAACTTAAAATTAGGGAGATATTTAATTTTTTATATATTTAATTTGAAGTTGACTTATATGGTTAATTATGTAGAATTAAATAACATAATTATATTATTATTATTATTATTATTATTATTTAATTAATAATGTAGAAAGATATATTCACAACTTAAAATTAGGGAGATATTTAATTTTTTCTATATTTAATTTGAAGTTGACTTATATGTTTTTATTAAATTTTGATGTATAAATTATTTGTTTTATATGTTGTTGAATTTTCATTACTTATTATCTTCAAACTTCATGGGGAAGTATTGAACATGGGATCCAAATTTAGGTAAATAAACATTCACATTGTCAACTTGGAAAAAAAAATTATAATCCTAGAATTCTCTTACCTAATCATATTTTTAAATACATAATTGAGTTCATTTATTAAAAACAAAGGCAATATTAAGAACCTCCTAGATTTATAAAAGGTAATTGACTTGAAAAATAAAAACCGCCTCATGAAAACATACAAATGTTAATATTAATTGAATCATTAAAGAACTAAAAAGCTATAATAGCTATAATAGACAGTATCACGATTTTTTTATGAGAACTAAATGCTCCTAATATATGAAATAATGATGGATTTCATCACTTCAAGAGAAGTAAAAACAAGTTTACTGAGAGAAAAAAACTCTAGGACTGAGAAATATTTGGAAGCAACTGTTCAATTGGTGAACATGTCTTGCTCTATGGTGTTGGATTTTGGGCATAGGCAACTTTCTTATGAGAACTAAATGCTCCTATATGAAACAATGATGGCTTTCATCACTTGAAGAGCAGTAAAAACAAGTTTATTGAGAAAACAACTCTATCTCTGAGAGAGATTTGGAAGCAATTGTTGAATTGGTGAACATGTGTTTCTCTATGGTGTTGGATATTGGGCATATGCAACTATTGAATTGGTGAACATGTCTTGCTCTATGGTGTTGGATATTGGGCATAGCTTTCTTGACCTTGTATATAAATTTGCATGTAGCTTATACTACATTAACCATGAAATTGTCAACATTTAGAGCACACTTTCCATCACATTTGTAGAGAAAATTACAATATAGTATCACATTTTTCTTATCATATATAAATGTTCCTATATGAAACAACTACCTTGTGCCTCATAGTTTAAATTTGTGCAGGGAGAAGGAATGTCAAGGTGCAAGCTAGAATAAGAAGAGAATGAAGAATATTGTTTGGGACATGAGAATCTTGTTTGGGACTTGAGATAGATTCATTCTTTGCACATCTAGACTCAAAGCTTAATAAAACAAAACTCACCATACTTTGAATTTTTTAAATAAATATCTTAAAAATTAGAATAACAATTTAATACATTTTACTCAATTACACATTTAGCAATATTCATTTAAAAAAATACAAATATAAATTAATATTTTAAATAAAAATATTACAACACATTTAACAATATTCATTTAAAAAAAATACAAATATAAATTACTATTTTAAATAAAAAATAGTATAAAGAATCACATTAATTACCATACCTTTTAAAATACCTAATATTTTTAATTTATTCTTAGTCACATACTGTCAATTTTGTAAAAATATAATCTACAAGTCTCACTTTTTATAGCTTTGGTGGAAGGATAGAGTATCTAAATTCCCTTACCCTTTAAGAAGCATCCTCAATTATTGTACCACCCACCTAGGCATCCAATCTAGACATCTTAGGTTATTCTAAATTCATCAAGAGTATAGAATTTTTAGGGTGGTGTTCACTAAAATTCCCATGATGTCCATAACTATGTATGGGGTTCATTGCAACCTTGGATATATTCTGTGAGTTGTTGTGATTTTTTTTCTTGTGGCTAAAACTTAATTTTGGTTGTCACCTAATTATCAAGATTCAAAACATTATTATAATCTGAGATCCTTATAGCATTATATATATTTTGTGAGTTAATGTGATGTTTTGTTTGTCACAATGATTCAAAATCAATTATTATACCACACTATTGACTTTCTCATTGTCTGTTTTATTTATGGACCCTTTAAAAAAACCACAAGAACATTTGATTTTACACTCATGTGCTCAGCATGGGTGGGGGTTTCAAAAATTGGAGAGTAAATTGAGTAGTTGTTGTTAGAAATTGTTGTATAAAATGGGAAATTTGGATGGTTTGTAGAGAATATGGATGTCATAATAGATATCTATTTTGAATTTTTAGTGTCTCTGGCCACCATGCATCTAGTAGGATCCATTACAACTGAGAAAATGAATAGATGAATGTGTGAATGATAACTTGTGACATCCCTGGCCATTTTCTTTGATTGTGGATCAGGTTACAAACTAATACTTTGTGAAATCCCTAGCCATTTTTATTATTATTGTGGATCAGGTTATAAACTAGAATACACTCTCTCTTCAGAAGACTCTACAATATATATTGGATGAAGGGAAAGGTTATGAAGTGAGTTTTTTATTTTGTAAGTTTCGTATGAATTGAAAAATAAAAAAAATATAAAATCTAAAATTACGCAGTGAAAAACTTTGTTTAAAATTTCAGAATAAAAAGTTGAGTAAGTTTGACATCATATAATATGAAATTTGTTTATAATTATAAAGTAAAAAACATGTAATATTTTTTAGCTACAATTAGGTAATTAAATATATGTATATAGTTTTTTTTAATAGTTACAAACTATTACAATTAAGTAATTAAAGGTAAATTTAGTATTATTTAAGAAAAGAGAATTATGAATATTCATCATTATTGCTCAAGATAAATCATGTCCTGTGAAATAATTTAATAAACTATATTCTACATGAATACCATGGGTCAATACCATGGGTTGTTTTTATAGTTTATTATTATTTTTGTTTTTTCTTGTATTTTGACCTAGTTAAAATGTTCATTACATTATGCCAATATTTTTATTTAATTTACTTTTACTTTTATTTTTGTGTAATTTGACATAGTCAAAATGTTAAACATAAAATTAAAACATTTCTATTATACACCTAAAATCAATTTAACTTATTAAAAAGAAAAAAGAAAAAAACTAACATTATAAAAAAAATATAAAACTATTTAGCTGTGGATTTGGCCTAAAACGTTTCAATCGTCTAACATTTGATCCAATGGCTTAGACATGGACACATTGGTAGCTAGGGAAGTTGTTTTCAAATAAGGTCAATACCATGGGTTGTTTTTATAGTTTTTTATTATTTTTGTTTTTTATTGTATTTTGGCCTAGTTAAAATGTTCATTACATTATGTCAATCTTTTTATTTAATTTACTTTTATTTTTATTTTTGTGTAATTTGACATAGTCAAAATGTTAAACATGGCATTACAACATTTCTATTATACACCTAAAATCATTCTAACTTATTAAAAAGAAAAAAAAAACCTAACATTATAAAAAATATATATAAAACTATTTACTTGTGGATCTAATGGCCTAAAACATTTCAATCGTCTAACATTTGATCCAATGACTCATACATGGACACATTGGCAGCTAAGGAAGTTGTTTTCAAATAAGAACCCCTTAAGGGGTAAATATTGATCCTCTTGCTAGATAGTTGCATTGAAAAAGCCTTGTTCTTAGAACGTTAGAAACTGTACATGAAAATATTTCCGTTTATTCATGCATACTTATTATGAAAAAGAAAATTAAAAAATTAGGGCACTTTTAAATTCTTGGGGTCTTGGTTAAAGGGTGATGAGGTGGGTTATAATAGCACTCATCATAGGTTCAATTCCCTTCCCCGATCGAGGTGATGTATCTGAACATGTTGATGAAGATGGAGTAAACAAAGAAAAAAAATGTGAAAAAAAATGAAAAATGAAAGATACTACCAAACTTACAAAAAAATAAATAAATTCTTAAAGCGAGTTTATCTAATACCTTACATCATTAAGTGGGATCAACAATTGGTCTCTCTGTTCGTTGTCTATGGGAGGTAGCGCTATATTGGCACAAGCTGTTCCGTAACAAATGATGGTTTATTGGTCACATCTCTATATATTCTTAGTTGTTATTACCCATAAATTGTGCCTCATCACTGCCCAATTTATTTGGGAAGTAGGGGGAACTCCATGAAATATCATTGTTAGGCCATAAGGTAACTCCATAAAAAAAAGAATAAATGAATTGATTAAGGATGCATATGAATATATATATGGAGGTGAGACTCTTGGGATTCATTTCCCAGAGTCTCTTCAACTTCCTTATTTTCTATTTACATTAATGTACAATTTTTCCCAATCTCTTAGGATTAATGGTGTCAACATTCCCCCCCTTAATTTGAAGGGATGTTGGTGAGTCCAAGCATAGTTCTGAATTTTTCAAACTTTTCTCTTCCAAGCACTTTGGTGAAGATGTCTGAAATCTTCTCATTTGTGGAACAATGACGTAGATGGATTGTTTTGGCCTCAATATGATGTCGAATCAGATGGTATTTTGTATTGATGTGCTTGGTTCAATCATGGAACTCCGCCTCCTTCACAAATTCATTTCCACAACTCATTAAACATGAGTGTGTGTTTAATCTTCATTGACCATTCATGATAGTTCTCCTTGTCAGAGAGAACGACTCCCACAATAGATATTAGTGAATGCATTACTTTGCTAGCACTGAAAAAAAATCAATTATGGTGCTAAAAACAATTATGCACTAATTTTATTTTATTTATTGATTTATTTTTAATTTTTTTTTTTTTGCAGAGGTATCAACTGGGGGAGGGTTTATCTGGGGGAGGTATTTCTTGGGTGGTGGGAGGGGGTATTATCTGGGGGGGTAGGACTAGGGTAGGTATCAACTGGGGAGGTGGGCAGACTGGGGGAGGTATCAACTATGGAGGTGCTAGGCCTGAGCGGAGGGGTGTGGAGGGGCCGACGGAGGTGGTAGGGGCTAATAGAGTTGGTAGGTTCCGACGAAGGTGGTGGGAGGTGGAGCATGCACGAAGGTCGGTAGAGGTTGGAGGTGGCGGGAGGTGGAGCGTGCACACAGGCCGACAGGGGTGGTAGGGGCCGAGAGCCATGGAGGTCGGGCCGACTATGTCACGGGCCAGGAAGCGTGCAGAAGGGAGGGGCTAGTAACCACTGAGTTTTTGTGGCACTACTCTATGGTTTTTAACATCATAATAGAGTTGAAGCTTTGTTCCTGCGTAGGTTCGATTCCTGTTGTCGACGCCAAAGACCATAAGAAATGAATTATTTATCCTGCAAATCTCACGCCACGACAAAACAAGTATCAAATTATGTCTTTGCAAATATGCAGATCATGAATTACACTGGATTGCAGGCTTGGGCCACGGGAGGGCTGACGACAGATTGTGTATTAGAAGTTCATGCTTCTCTCAATGGATGTGAGCGTTGTTGCAGTAGTGCATCAGTGGAGGATAAGCACATCAACTGAATGAGCGAGAGCACTCTGAGGAATTCAATGGTGAATGAGGTTGAGCGCTCTGATGAATGCACAATGGGCAGGGGACAGTTCTGCCAGGAGTAGGGAGAGAGGCAGAGAGACAAGTCCGCCAGGAGCAGGAGGGAGTTACAGGGGTAGGAATGCCAGGAATAGGGATGGATTTGATACCATGTCAGGCCATGAGGTAACTCCATCAAAAATACTGAATGAATTGATTAAGGATGCAGATGAATATATATATGGAGGTGAGACTTTTGGGATTAATTTCCCAGTGTCTCTTCAACTTCCTTATTTTCTATTTACATTAATGTACAATTTTTCCCAATCCCTTAGGACTAGGTGTCAAAAACCATCTATCCAACTGGGAAAGTATTACTATGCCAAAAGAACTTGGGGGATGGGGAATTTTAGATATTTGTCTGGGAGGGAACTTCTTATAAAATCACTCTGGCGTGTGTTCTTCAGATATGGCAGGATGTAATTACACATAAGTATTTGAAGGGACTACATATTGAAAGATGTTATAGACTATCCTCACTTAGTCATGCTCCGGGTTCATACAATTGGCGTAGCTTTAAGAAGATCTGGTCACTCCTACAATCAACTTGGTTGGTATTTCAACAATGGTCACAAGATACTCATTGGCACAGAATGCATCAGAGGTGTGGTGCAGGCAGATGTACTATACATAAACCTCATCCACCGGGTGCATTCACGAGGATATTTTTACTTGGCACAGGTTATCAAAGTGTGGCAGGATGTATATCCCATTTGAATGGAGGCAACAGATCTGGGATTGGCTGGGGGAGATTGGCTGCCGATTGGGAGGAACACTCTTTCAGATTGTGCTGTGCGGGCCTGCACAAATCTCTAAGGGGGGATCACATCAATTGGAATGGCCCACTTCGGAACGAAACATTCCTAACCAAGGATATCTATAGGTATTTTTTTCTATCCTCCGTGGTCCTGTTCAAAAATCCTGGTTCACAAAGTTCTGACAACTGAATATCCCGTACAAAATTATCATCTTCAACTGGCTCACTTGGAATAACAAGAACCTGACTTCTGACAATTTTATTAAACATGGACACATTGGGCTGAGCAGATGCCCTCTATGCCATAAGGATGCGAAGAATAACCTACACCTTTTATTTCTATGTCATTTTTCCAAGGAGGTTTGGGTTGGTATTCTTCGTGCTTTTTGGCTTCGTGATAAATTGTTTTTACATTTTTTGGATTACATCAACTGATGGATGGCTTGGGGATAGAATTATGGTTTCATACCTTTCCTAGCTATCTGGCATATCTAGTTGACTCAGAATAGGGTGGTTCTTAAGGACTTTAATGTGGTTCTCTCCCTTATTATTCTGAAAACTATCTATATTTGGGAGGGGCTATATAAATCCCCGACCCCTCCACAAGATCTTTCACATCGATTGCTTCCATATTGCATTTCCTATCCTGTTGGGTACTTTTATAGCGCAGATCAACGTGGTCAGTGCGGTTGTGGGGTGTGACTCAGACTGGACCAACGATGTTATTATAAACTTTATTGGAATGTGGGTACAAGCACAAACAATGGCGTAGAGGCACTTGCACTTTGGGGTCTTTTATGGTTCTCCAGGCATCTATATATTGACACTTTGTCGGTATATGGGGACACCAAGGTCATTATAGATTGAATGCAAATGCTACTACTTTTTCTCCCCCACCGCTTACATATTGGTTGGAGTTGCCATTCTTATTGAGGGACTCCTTCAATTACATCAACTTTCAACACATTTTTCGGGAGAAAATCACTATTGCAGAGCAACTCTCCAAGAGGGGTCTCACTTGCTCCTATGGTTACATGCACTATCCCTTATGAGGAAGGAACTATCTGTGCACAAGGCTCAGTGGTTCTTCCATAAACACTTGTTGTGCTACACTATTTTGGTTTTTCTCCTATATGTTTTGGTTTCAGTGTTATGTGGACTTTTGGACTGTCCCCTTTTTTGGACTCTTATGTGGACTGTTATATTTTCTAATATATATTCTTTCTTGTGACATGGAAATTATGTGGACTGTTATATTTTCTTTCTTTTTTCTTTCTTTCTATTTAACAATGTCCTCAATAATGTATATTTTCCTTGTAATACTATATCTTACATGCTAATTTCATACAATTACATGTTTTGTCTTTGTTGTTTGTTTTGTTGTTGATTATAACTCTCTATGGACAACCATCTTGTACTAGCACATCTATATAAACCAACCTTTTTTTTTTCCAAAAAATATAAATAAATTCGGTAATCATCATATTAACCTTGAATGCTTGGAACAACATATAAAAATGGCAGATTAAAGATGCGTTAAATATTCAACCAATGCTTTTAGCACAAAGAAATAAGGTTTGACAAGATGACAACATTGCCTTTACGTTATTGGCCGCACATGTCTACTTGCTCTTTATGAAACCCCAAGATTTCTATCGCTCTTTCTGCACTATCTACCATAGTAACTGTTTGTAGTTCGCAATATTCGAATTTGAAAAACAACAATAATAAATTTGTATAAATTTCCAGTCCAGATTAATGAATCTGGAAATCACCGCGGTGGAATAGAAAGGAACAGTGTTTACTGTCGAACTGCGGATGGAAACTGTGGCCTGTTAGATTGCTTAAAAGCAAGATGTCTGTTGACTTATTAGGGTTACAAACTTTTTCTTGACAATAGACAGATGGCGCCAAGATACAAATTTTGTCAAATTAAATGTTAATAATTTTTTTTTTCAATTTTAATAAAATTTTTATTTTTATTTGAGACTTATTCCAATGTTTTCTGATAATTTTTTTAACATTAATCACATTATTAGTGGTTAGCAGTTGTTTCTTAATGGTGTAAAGATACACTTAAGGAATAGAAGATTTGGTAAAATCATCTTGAAAAACTAAATCATTAAATTTTAAAATTCTTATTTATAATAGAATAAAGATCAAATAAAAATTATCTGAAAAAAATTGAGCAAACTCTATTAAAAAGAGCAACCTTGCTTACTATAAAAATTTATTGTTGCATCATTTGGTTATGTAAATAGCTAAATGACCACGAAACTTATACAATTCCTTATTGAATTCATTGAATAACTAAAAAATTGTTTAATGCAACAACCATAATATATTTAATAGATTAAGTTTAAAAATTGTAAACTAAATAATTCTATTAAAATTTATAAAAAATCAAAATTTTATTAAAATTAAAAATTTCAAATGAATTTTAATATATATTGTAATATCCCTATAAACTGCATTCACATTGACATTCACAATGGAAAATATCACTTTTACCATGTTTAACTAAAGGGTTGAAAACCACTGTTGTGATTTAGTTGACAACTAATTTGAATTAAATAAATAAAATGATAACTCATTGAGATAAACAAAGTTTTATAGGTTCTTAAAATTCATTTGTAAACTCAAAAGACAACTTTTATCTTCATCAACTGGAGTTTTCATCACGTGAGACTACACATTGATCATCACAACTTTGGTGAAGAATGTTGTGGGTCAAACCAAAGGTATTCCTGAACATTAATGTAACATACACCGACAACTTCATATGGAAATGCTAGGAGTTAAATTTTTTTTATCCAAGTTACCCACGTGTAACTATCGAAATCACTATTAAATAATCCTTACTCATCATTACATAGAATGTTCACTAGTTCATAGTGTAACCTTAGAATAAGAATAGTAAGGTGATTAACCATTAACAACCTCTATTGTAGTACATCCTTACTCATCATTACATAGAATGTTCACTAGTTCATAGTGTAACCTTAGAATAAGAATAGTAAGGTGCTTAACCATTAATAACCTCTATTGTAGTTCATTAATATTGTAGTACATTAACATAATACTGTATGATGTAACCTTCTATTCATTTCATTATTCATGTAGTCATCACGTACTTGACATTATGAACATCACAACAAGAAAGGAATCAACATCATTAATTTGACACAATAATCAATCACATCATTGAACACCAATATACCTTGGAAACATCGTAGGGTGAAAACCAACGAACGTTTAATTTTATTAAAACCAACAAAAGTTTAATTTTATTATTAAATGTTCGTGAGTGTGTTCAGCTCTCACTCAATGGCTTATAAGGGAGACCATCCCTTACCCATCGTTTATAAATCTTACAAGGAAATATACAAATATCTAGTTTAAAGCCATTACAATAAATATGATAGCATTTACCTACTAATCTTCATATCTTCATATCTTGGTGGCATGGATGTACCTACAATGGACCATTGTACATTAGATTATTCTGCAGCTCACACTCATCTGAATGAACCATAATCATTTACCTGCCACTAGGTTTAGCATAATATTTCCTTTATACATGTCACCATCATTCCCTGCTAATGTTGCTTTTAACATACATTGATGTCAAGATTCATAAAGTATTAATCAATCATTTCATAAATCTATACTAAAGAAGCTTCTTCCTCTACTCATGTATATTCATTACATGAAAGTAAAATACCTTGGAATTTTCCCTTTAACAACACATACTACATATGTGCTAGTTATAAGTCATCACATTAACTAATGTTTCTCTCGCATAAGCACACATACCTGCAAGACAATAGCTACATCTCCCAATCTTGTATTTAAAAGAAACTGATACATCAGTTACGATATTCGTGCATGCGATTTACATAAATTTAATCAAAATAACTAACCCTTAAGCTATTACTTTTTGGTGCATGGAATGAAAGCTAACATAACAAATGTTGCCCCATGCATGCAAATGCATATAGATTCCAAAAGAGTCTTCCCAAAGGAATGCTTACACAATGGAGCACATAGCTTCCATCACGAGTCTTCCCAAAGGAGTGCTTAACACAAGAGAACATGCAAACACATATTTCTTTTTCCAGGAAATATAACATAATAGGCATGCAAAGACATGGTTTTCATTTCCATACAAAATAATGGAATAAAGCATAAGAATACATGTCTTATTCTCCAAATATTATACCAACATTACCCATATATATATATATATATATATATATATATATATATTTCAAGGAAAACAAAACATTACTTTAGTTTTTGTATATGTGATTCATCTTCTTTGACAAAGAAATCTTTTTCAATGTAGGATAACAAAACATGTTATCATTTCCCATATATAAATGTATATTCTTTCCAATGAAATTTAATACAAATATTGCATGAATATACATGATCTTATTCCAAAAGAAACTAACATAAACTAACATAATAGTTTTATTAGCATAATGGTAGCTCAATATTTCTTTTATCCATGCAAAAAAACATACTTCTATAACACAATGGCTATTCTTGGTGTATGCAAGACAGATAAATCTTCCTCTTTGTGCATGCAAGCGAGATAGATTTTCCTTTACTATAGGAAACACATATGCTCTTCTTAGAATTATATAATTATGAAATACTAGTTTAAGGCAAAAGATTAACATAATACCAATATTTTCAAGAGATTATTCTTTTTAAGAAAATTAACATAGTAACTTTCCTTATGTCTTTTACCATAGTATATCTCTAAGAACAATATCCTTTTAAAAGATTAACATAACAATATTTTCAAGAACTGACATAGATTATGTCTTTTATCATGGTAATTCACTAAGATCAATATATTTCTAAGGGATTAGCATAATACCAATCTTTTCAAGAGGTTACCATTTTCAAGAAAGAAACATATATAAAACAACATAATATTTTACCAAGAAGTAATTATTATGTTTTTTCCCAAAGAAAAGATTATGATAAACTAGCATGTGTTTTTCATGAAACTCCTTAACTTATCTTCCAACCCATGAAATATGTTCAAGAATTAACTACTAAATTATTTTAGAGAAAATAACCTTATGAACCTATCTTTTATGTGCATAAACTATATTTCCTTATATAGAAATGTTTAATGCTTATTAACATTTGTAAAATACCACCAAAGTACTTGGTAGATTTGCATATATTCCATTTATAATATGATTCATAAATTCATAAGGAAGTAGAGTTCACTCACATTATAACCTTAAGCTTTGAATAAAAAGGGTTGTTAATTTAAACAGATAGGTTTTTAATAAGATTTAATAATCCAACATTATTAATGCTAATCACCAAGGGTTAATGCATTCCTTGTAAAATCTATTCATGTTTGTTTTATTTTATTTTTATAAAATTATCGATGAAGTTTACAATGACATTCACAAATGATTATTTTACCACTTCGTGAAAGCCTTTAATAGTCAATACTTCAACACACGTTATGAAAACATTTTCAAGAAAAAAAAAGAATGAAATAGAATAGTTAAATTATATTTAAGTGGTTGATTCCTTCTCCTGACCCCTTGATTGAACAATCATGCGAATAGAAAATATTCTCGCTGCACAGCTGAGTGCTCACGATTCTTTTCTTCACACATAACCTTTGCTTCACACAGGTCATGTGTTTTTTAATGAATTCTGGAGTTTATTTTATAAAAGCGTCCATGTTTTTGACCACGTTCCTCTATTTTCTACATTTCCAACTTTGCCCGAGCCCATTTTATTCCAGTATCAAAAACTCAAAACTTGCATTAATAAACACAAGGCAACGCAAGTGAGCATATCCAAACTGAAAACACTCTCTCTCTCTGTGATTCTATATTATATGCACTATTCACAATACACATAAACCTGAAACCTTCAGAGCATTCGTGTTTTATTTATCTTTTCACCTTGAACAACTGCCAGATGTTTTATTTAACTTCACACAACTGCCACACTGGATATGAAGCTGGCCATATCGCTTTTCCCCGAAACCTCTTCAGAGATCTCTCGTAAATAATGAATACCCATATTTTGTTATCAAGAATTCATTTTACATCAAACCAATTCTTGATTTTCTTGATTAAATAGTTAAAGTAAAATAGATTTATCATGTGTAATTACGTAAGGCTGAGTAGGTCTTTTATATACTCCCCCCCTTGAAGAGAACACCGTCCTTGGTGTGCTTCTCTCACTGAAACTTAAACTTATACTCATGATATAATAATATAAACAACCCAAAGGGGGTCCTTCCTTTTTACAATGAAACATTTTCTTTTCCTTAAATTCCATTAATTGAAACAAGAATGCTTTTATCTATAGTCATAAGCAGGTATAGCTCAAAATAGAAAAAATCTCTATACCAACTTACCATTACTTACCAATTACTTATTGGAAATAATGATTACTTTTACACAAACTCTCTGAGAATGGTTGAACAACCCATCAACACTCCATAGAAAGAGCCTCTAATGCATTACTAACAAAATCATTCACATTAGTCACATAGTTTCAATCAAATGAAATACTTGCAACTATCAAATATTCATGCAATATCAAGAGATGTTTTAATCAAAGTACTTCCACAAGTACTCAGAGAGCACCAACCATCTAATCAATGTATCATGTGCATTATGTCTTAGCTCCTGCTAAAGACATCCACACAGTACTTCAAAAAGTACTCAGAGAACACCTAGCTCTCTAATCGTACCAATGGTCAACCAATGCACCATGGGCATATCATAGCCTTTGCTAAGACATTCAGACAAATTAGTAATAAAATAAATGAACTTATACATTCATTAATTCATTTTCCGAGCGCTAAGCTCTTTTCCTCTTAAAATCTACATAAGATATTTACACAATCAGATAAAAATTCATTTTAATGTAACACATAAATGATTACTTAACTTGTTCCACTATGAGAACCACAATGGTAAACAAAATGCTCCTCCCAACCCATGGGAGTTAGTTTCCACAACCAAATCGAGTCATTTTCACATCCAGACAGTCATTTGAAAAAAGACCATTCCAGGTCTAGTATGGATTCCTCTTGGCAACATCATGCATATTCCTTTGACAACATCCCGTCTATGAGGAATTTTGGGCCACCTCCAACAGGCTCCAAAATCAATAGAGTTGCCTCAGGTTTTTCTCCTTCACCATCTTGGCCAACTCTCTTCCCTATTGAGATCATATATCTCTAGGGAGAAGAAATTCGGGCAGGTAAGCACCATCAACCCCTCTGGGCAGGCAACCACCATCAACCTAAGGCCTTCTAGCCTTTCACAATTGTTGTTAACTGTTTGACATGTTAAATTTCTCTTTTAGCATTCTTTCCCATAGTAGAATACATAATAAAATTTATGCACATTTATACATAAAGAAAAACAAACTTCGTGTACATCATACAACATACTTGCCCTTAACATGGGTCCAATGATCTCTAGATTGATAGGAAACATGACTAACATACACATGACTAACATACATGTGTTGTACATTATTATTTCTCAAATAACAAAATCATGCACATTAAAACATGATACCATGTGTTTATACATTATTATTTCCCAAATAACACAATCATGCACATTATAACATTATACTTTAACATTTACTGTTGCAATTCGCATTGCAATGTTTGCGATGTTTTATTTTCATAGGTTTTCTGTTGCCATTAAGCTATCCATGCTTACTATAAGCAACAATGCTAATCGTAAATATGCATTTTTTAAGCACATATTATCTTACGTAATCATTTTAATTTCCTACATAAAATGTTGCCATGCATACAATTATATACAAATATTCATTAATGCGTATGTGTCAATAACAATTAGGGTATGACTGCAAATATTTACAATTCCCATAATGTTCTCTTACCAACCGACTGACACATGAAGTAATTACCATAATCACTTGTTCACAACTTTCAAATAACTTTAGTCAAAATCGATTCGTGCATATAACTTTCATTAGTTAGTCATTCATAACTAATCAATGCTATTAATAATTTTAATGCATCCGTGACACGACTCATTCAAAAACTAGTCATTCATTACCACTAGTCATTATAGTCAAGTCTCACTACTTGACCCATTGTGTATTTTTAACATTTGAAAGGGTTCATTAAATTTCATTTTAAAACACTCTATTATCTTATATAAGGAATTTCCTCACCTTTTGCATTCATGCATTAGTTTCACACACCATCACTATACACTTTCCTTTTTTTCAAGTAGTGCATGGTAACTTTAGTTATGTTCACTAAATGTATGAGTAATATGTCATATAACCACTGTTAATAAACGACTCACTTTCATTAGTGAGTACTCAGGTTGTTCATAAGTACAACTAAGATTTTATTGTCTTTCATCCTCAACAGGATTCCAATGTTATGAAAACCATTTTGCAACAACATTTATTACTCATTACTCTTTATTGTAGTTATAACATGAATCACACATCTCATGTCAAGAGTAGACTACTGCATATATCATTCAATATGTAGACTGCTAGAATCATATATCATCAATATGTAGATTTCTAGAATTATACCTTAATTGATGTCCATTAGTAGCATACCTCAATTTATTTTCGTTTAACAAATCCCAAAGGCGCCAATGCTGCAACCTTTAGCTTTGATACCACTTGTAGCATACACCGACAACTTCACATGGAAATGCCCGAAGTTAAATTTTTTTATACAAGTTACCCACGGGTAACCATCCAAATCACTATTAAATATTCCTTAGACATCATTACACAAAATGTTCACTAGTTCATAGTGTAACCTTAAAATAAGAATAGTAAGTTGCTTAACCATTAACAACCTCTATTGTAGTACATTAACATAATACTGTATGATGCAACCTTCCATTCATTTCATTATTCATGTAGTCATCACATACTTGACATTATGAATATCACAACAAGAAAGGAATCAACATCATCAATTTGACACAATAATCAATCGCATCATTGAACATCAATATACCTTGGAAACCCCATAGGGTGAAAACCAACAAATGTTTAATTTTATTATTAAATGCTCATGAAGGTGTTCAACCCTCACTCAATGGCTTATAAGGGAGACCATCCCTTAACCATCGTTTATAAATTTGACAAGGAAATATAAAAATATCTAACTTAAAGCCATTACAATAAATATGATAACATTTACCCACTAATCTTAATATCTTCATATCTTGGTGGCATGGATGTACCTACAATGGACCGTCGTACATTGGATCATTTTGAAGCTCGCACTCATCTGCATGAACCATAATCATTTACCTGCCACCAGGTTTAGCATAATATTTCATTTATACATGTCACCATCATTCCCTGCTAATGTTACCTTCAACATACGTTGATGTCAAGATTCATAAAGTATTAATCAATTATTTCATAAATCTATACTAGAGAAGCTTTTTCCTCTACTCATGTATATTCATTACATGAAAGTAAAATACCTTGACATTCTCCCTTTAACAACACATACTGCATATGTGCTAGTTATAAGTCATCACATTAACTAATGTTTCCCTCGCATAAGCACACATTCCTGCAAGGCAATAGATACATCTCCCAATCTTGTTTTTAAAAGAAACTGATACATCAATTACGATATTCGTGCATGTGATTTACATAAATTTAATCAAAATAACTAACCCTTAATCTATTACTTTTTGATGCATGGAATGAAAGCTAACATAACAAATGTTGCTCCCATGCATGCAAATGCATATAGATTCCAAAAGAGTCTTCCCAAAGGAATGCTTACACAATGAAGCACATAGCTTTCATCACGAGTCTTCCCAAAGGAGTGCTTAACACAAGAGAATATGCAAACACATATTTCATTTTCTAGGAAATATAATATAATAGGCATGCAAAGACATGGTTTTCATTTCCATAAATATAATGGAATAAAGCATAAGAATACATGTCTTATTCTCCAAATATTATACGTACATTACCCATATATATATATATAGATATATTTCAAGAAAACCAAAACATTACTTTAGTTTTTGTATATGTAATTCATCTTTTTTGATGAAGAAATATTTTCCAATGTAGGATAACAAAACATGTTATCATTTCCCACATACAAATGTATATTCTTTCAATGAAATCTAATACAAATATTGCATGAATATACATGATCTTATTCCAAAAGAAACTGACATAAACTAACATAATAGTTTTATTAGCATAAAGGTAGCTCAATATATCTTTTATCCATGAAAAGAACATACCTCGATAACACAATGGCTATTCTTGGTGCATGCAAGACAAATAACTCTCCCTCTTTTTATGCATGCAGGAGAGATAGATTTTCCTTTAATGTAGGAAACACATATGCTATTCTTATAATTCTATCATCATGAAATACTATTTTAAGGCAAAAGATTAACATAATACCATTTATGAAAATTAACATAGTAACTTTTCTTATGTCTTTTACCATGGTATATCTCTAAGAACAATATCCTTCTAAAAGATTAACATAACAATCTTTTGAAGAACTGACATAGATTATGTCTTTTATCATGGTAATTCACTAAAATCAATATCTTTCTAAGGGATTAGCGTAATACCAATTTTTCAAGAGGTTACCATTTTCAAGAAAGAAACATATATAAAACAACATAATATTTTACCAAGAAGTAATTATTATAATTTTTTCCAAAGAAAAGATTATGAGAAACGAACATGTGTTCTTCATGAAATTCCTTAACTCATCTTCCAACCCATGAAATATCTTCAAGAATTAACTACTAAATTCTTTTCGGGAAAATAACCTTATGAACTTATCTTTTATGTGCATAAACTCTATTTCCTTATAGAAATGTTTAATGCTTATTAACATTTGTCAAATACCATGGTAGATTTGTATATATTTCATTTATAATATGGTTCATAAATTCATAAGGAACTAGAGTTCACTCACATTATAACCTTAAACTTTGAATAAAAAGGGTTGTTAACTTAAGCAGTTAGGTTTTTAACAATATTTAATAACCCAACAGTACTAATGCTAATCACCAAGGGTTAATGCGTTCCTTGTAAAATCTATTCATGTTTGTTTTATTTTATTTTTATAAACTTATCGATCAAGTTTACCATGGCATTCATAAATGATTATTTTTACCACTTCTTGAAAGCCTCTAATAGTCAATACTTTAACACAAGTTATGAAAACATTTTCAAGAAAAAGAAAGAATGAAATAACATAGGACGTGGTTGATTCCTTCTCCTAACTCCTTGATTGAGCAATCATGCGAATAGAAAATATCCTCGCCGCACAGTGGAGTGCTCACGATTCTTTGCTTCACACAGGTCACATGTTTTTTTAATGAATTCCAGAGTTTTTTTATAAAAGCATCCGTGTCTTCCACCACGTTCCTCTATTTTCTACATTTCAACTTTTCCCGAGCCCATTTTATTCCAGTATCAAAAACTCAAAACCAGCATTAATAAACACAAGGCAACGCAAGTGAGCATGTCAAAACTAAAAACACTCTCTCGCTCTGCGATTCTATATTATATGGGCTATTCACACTACACACAAACCTAAAACCTTCAGAGCATTCGTGTTTTATTTATCTTTTCACCTCGAACAACTGCGAGATGTTTTATTTAACTTCACACAAGTGCCAAGCTGGATATGAAACTGGCCATATCGCTTTCCTCCAAAACCTTTCCAGATATCTCTCGTAAACCTCTCTAGAGATCTCTCGTAAATAATGAATACCCATAGTCTATTATCTTTTTACATCAAATCGATTCTTGATTAAAAAGTTGAAGTAAAATAGATTTACCATGTGTAGGTTTGTTAAAATTAAGTATGCACATGGGATTTTATGGCTCCAACGAAAGATATTCCTGAACATTAAGTATGCACATTGGAATTTATAGTTATTGAGCACAAAAGATAGGTAATTATGAATTTCTTTGGAAAGAAATTGCATGTGTTTTGTATTGAGGAATTAATAAATTTTTTAAGAAATCATATTACTTTTCATAAAAAAAATTAAGAAATCATGCTACTCTTCATAAAGAAACTCTTCATAAAGAAACGCATGTAAAATTTCCAAATAAAGAAATCATATTACTTTCTAAAAAGAAAATTGCATAGTAAAAAATAAAGAAATTACTTTATTGAAATAAAATATAAAGTTAGGCATTAAAGTGATTGTCTCGACAACGCTCCGAGGTATGACACTACTGACAATGCTGCAAGTTATGGTCGTGAGTTCACTTAAGACAACCCCGAAAGGTATGGCACTCATTACAAGGTATGGCTGTGAGTTCACTACACAAATAGTTGTGAGTTCGAAGGAAAATTTTAAGAATAGAAAATTATCTTAAAGTTTAAAGTTCAAAAATATTGGCTAATTTTACTAGTTTTTAATATTTAAATTATAAATTTTTTATTGATGTATTTGTAAAATTATTCAAATTTATAATGATTTTATATATATTCTCAGTATAATGTTGTTGATTTTTAAGTTAAAATAAAGTTATATTGTGAAATTTGGGCAAATTATTTTTATAAAAAAATAGAAATTGACGAATCTATTTTTTTGAAAAATCATGGAAAATTAATCAAATTGCAAATAGAGAATATTAGCCCCTAAAATTTTCCATAGTCACTACTAACAATGTTGCAAGATATGATACAGTGATGTGTGGTTTAACGAAAAGTTTCCTGGGTGAAACCCACGAGACCGATGTTCAAATCTCATTGAGTATGTGGCTTACTATGATCTTGGCTCAAGGAGTAGGTCCCCCTTCCCCGAGGGGTCTCGGCTCTTGCTGAATCATAAGATTTGGTATATCTGCTTGCAGGCTGTTGGATATATCCTGGTGTTATATTGGTGACCATGAGGATTGATCCTAGGTCTCCCCTAGATTACTCTAAAGAATTACCGATTCACCATGTGTAAAGAAAACAATGTTGCAAGGTATGGCCGTGAAGGAAGAAGCGACGAGGATGCATATTGTGAATTCTTACGATGTATCATAAGATCTGGTATATCTACTTGTAGGCTGTTGGATATATCCTGGTGTTATATTGGCAACCATGAGGATTGATCCTAGGTCTCCCCTAGATTACTCTAAAGAATTACCAATTCACCATGTGTAAAAAAAAAAAATGTTGCAAGGTATGGCCATGAGTTCACTGTGCACAATGGTGCAACGTACGAGAAATTGTATGGAGGCCATGAAGGAAGAAGCGACGAGGATGCATATTGTGAATTCGTAGGATTTTGTCCCGGCTCTTGCTGAATCATAAGATCTGGTATATCTTCTTGTAGGCTGTTGGATATATCCTGGTGTTATATTGGCGACCATAAGGATTGATCTTAGGTCTCCCCTAGATTACTCTAAAGAATTACCGATTCATCATGTGTAAAAAAAAAAACAATGTTGCAAGGTATGGGCATGAGTTCACTATGCACAATGGTGCAACGTATGAGAAATTGTACGAAGGCCATGAAGGAAGAAGCGATGAGGATGCATATTGTGAATTCGTACGATGTTGTCCAAATGCCAGGTGCCAATTTTTATTTGGACAAAGGAGGACGAAAATGTATCACCCAGAGTAGCAGGAATAAACAATGTTTGCTTAGCCAACTCCATAAAGAGAACACCAACTCCTTAGAAGGAACACTTTCTGTGTAATTAGTTCTTGATTGATATTTTTAAGCATCTACATAATTCACATACTGGTTGGAAGAAACAATTCCAATACTGGTTGGCTTTTAATTCATTCAGGTGGCCAACAGATCTGGTTTCCTTCTGACAACTTAAGACCACTAATTGCATCAAAATATGTATAACAACTTGCTTTTTTGATATATAGAAAATGGAAAGGCTCTACAAAATTTAAAAAAAAAAACATCTACATAATTGCATAATAAATATTAAAAATCCACTTTTCAAAAATCTACAAAATTGAATATTAAAAAAACTATCTTTTTATAAATATGAAAAATTCTATCCATTAGCTTAAAAGATATGAAAATAATTGTCTGGGAAATTTACATAAAAGTTATAAATTTTGGCAAATTGAATTGATTTTTAAAGGGATATTTTTGTAAAAGTATTCAAACTTTTAATTATTTAAGATTAATGATTTTCAAAAAAACAACTTATAGTGTAAAATTTTGGTGAATTATTTGAAAAATAATAAAAATTTTCAAATTATTTTATGAAATCAGCATAAAAAAATTAGCGTAAGTCTGTCTAAATATATTAGCCCTTAAAATTTTCGCACAAAAATCAATCTTGATAATAATATTAATTTTTTTTTAATTAAAAAAAGTTATGTATATTAACCTTTAAAATTTTTACACAAATTCTTGATGATAAAGTTCGAATTTTTTAATTAAAAAAAATTATTCCACCGTTGGAATCCCCATCTCTTTCCAAATTCAATCGCGATAGATCAAGACCTTACGAGCAAACACGAAGTAAAGCAAGGAATGGAAACATATTCCTCCTCATCTTTGTCTCTTCTATCGAACACGGTCCATGAAATCCAACTGTGTAACCTGTAAATTCTCAGCTTTTATCTCCCCTAGTCTCCGACGGGACACCATTCCCATCAATAATTGCATGATCCCTTGCATGCCTCGAGTTTGGAGCTGCAATTGCCATTTCTTGGCGATAAATTGGAGGAGTTTGACCCGAATTCTGCTCGGACCGCAGCGTCATAAATATATTTGAGCTTCATCGGGCTTTTTAACATCTGGGTTTGAATAGCAGCCGCCGTGAGGGTTTCGAAGGTCTTCTTCCTGAATTTTCAGGGTTTATAGAGATGGCTTCCAGAAGTAGTTATCCCTACTGGTGCCATGCTTGCAATCGTTTGTTAAGATTATCGGCAGGAGAGCCCACTCTTTGTCCAACTTGTGGCGGAGGGTTTGTAGAGGAAGCAAGCGATGAAAATTCGAGCTCCCGAATAAACCCCTTTGAGGGCTTCTTAATGGAGGGCGGAGGAAGGCTTTCTGTGGCTGACCTCATGGCCGACCTGCTCAACTCGCTGAGTAACCGAGAAAACAGTGAAGGCCACGGTCATGTCCCTGACAGGGTGTTAGACAGCCCCCTTCTGATTCTCAGACGCGGAGCGATTGGGGATAATGGCCTCATGGACTTAATTTTGGGCAGTGATACAGGAATCGAACCCAGGACCTTACCTGCAAATATTGGGGATTATTTCATGGGCCCTGGGTTAGAACAGCTCATAGAACAGCTATCCCAGAACGATAGGTTGGGTTCTCCTCCTGCCCCGAGGGCCGCCGTGGATGCAATGCCCACGATTAAGATCAATTCCCGGCATCTGGTTAACAATTCGCACTGCCCTGTCTGCAATGACCGGTTCGAAGTCGGAGGCGAAGCCAGGGAGATGCCCTGCAAGCACATTTATCATTCAGATTGCATAGTTCCATGGTTGGCTCAGCACAATTCGTGTCCTGTCTGTCGCCATGGATTGCCGGACGACTTTCCGGCCGCCTCACAGCCTAGATCTTCTTCCAGGTCCAGCAGTGCCGCGTAATAACCCCTTGCTGCCAAGGTAATGTCTGGGGATCTCAGGATGCCCCTTGTTTTTTTGCTAGGGTTTAATCCACTGGGCAAAACAGTAATTCTAGGAATTATGTTTCAGTGGAAAGAATATCAATGTCAATACTACTAATAATTCAGGAAGCAGAGATCATAGACGAGGTTCGAACAACGGATGCATGGCCCTTTGAGGAAGGCCGTGGTTACCCTAGGAGCATCAAGCTGAGTCACTCATTACACCATTATGTTGACTGTAAATACTGGTTACATGGAGTTAGCCCATGTGAGCTGCTTCTGTGGATGTTACTACTAAAAGGTTTCACTGTGTTCTTATGAGTGACAGGGTAGTGTTAAAACATTAGAAAGTGTAAGTGGAGTTATATGTTAAAATTAGTGTTATAGTAGAAATGTATAATTTTAAGTCCATGGACAAGGGCCTAGCGGTATAAATCTCTGCATAAGAATATTTCTTAAAATTGTTTAAATTGTTTAAAATGGTTTATAGTGTTAATTACCATTAAAAGGCATGGGGTAGAAGGGCTTCGTATAACTTGCTATAAAGGTATTTTCCCAGCAAATGTGTAACCCTTTATTAAATAGAAAAACCCGTAATTACCATCAATTTGGTATCAAATTTGTTTTCTCAATAATCTATGAAATTTTTTTACATATTTTAATAATCAATTTTTTAATAAAGATTTTAATATATTTAATAATATAATTTAAATAAATAAATATTTTAATAATTACCTAATATAATCAAAAAGTCCCAAGGGTTAGCTCAATTGGTTGAGTTCTCGCTTGGAAGTACTCCTAGATTGAGAGGTCACAGGATCAAATTTTCTAGACGCCTGTCGGGTTAGGCTTAAATAGATCCTTATGAAAAAGAAAAAGAAAAAGTGAACTGATCATAAATAAATAAAGAAAAAGTGAACTGATCATAAATAAATAACTTACTTAAAGCAATTAAATCCCAAAAATAATATCTAATATAATTAAAAAAACTTAAAAAATTTAAACAATAATAAAATATAATTCTAAATTAATTTGTAAGATATTTTAAAAATATAATTTTAATAATTTAAAATATTTAAATAATCCTAAGAAATAATAAAATATAATTCTAAATTAATTGTGAGATATTTTAATAATTTAAAATATTTAAATAACCCTAAAATATAATTTCAAAACGGTGAATACATATCCATTTTCTAATGATAATGATGATTTTATTATTTAAGGTCTAGAAAAGTGTTTAAATATTCTAGATTTAAACATTATAGATCTGAACGGGTGATCTTTTACTACCATTGAAATATTTTTAACTATTTATAAGAAGAATATATTTCTAACCATTTATTGAGAATAAGATTGTACTAACCATTA
The DNA here is from genome assembly GCA_034641835.2 of Pinus albicaulis. Classification (NCBI taxonomy): domain Eukaryota; kingdom Viridiplantae; phylum Streptophyta; class Pinopsida; order Pinales; family Pinaceae; genus Pinus; species Pinus albicaulis. Next base: position 1,654,815,730 of record CM076578.1, on the reverse strand, counting down.
AATCACATAAACAAACAATAAAATAACTACAAAAACATTTAAATGCAAGTTTATCACATAAACAAACAATAAAATAACTGCAAAAACATTTAAATGCAAGTTTATTTTTATCAAACTTTTAATAATGTCAAGAAATACATTTTATCATTGAATCTTTTATAAAAATGTTCCCATTAATATCATTTTGAAAGGATGTGAGATTTAAATGCGAGAGAAAGAAGCTTAGGAAATTATGGTATTCAAATTTAAAATTGCATTTTGGAATCATTTATTTTTTTAAAGAGATTATTGTATTTAAATTTAAAATTGCATTTTGGAACTATTTAATCTCTTTTTAAATTTATCTTAGTTTAAATGATTAGAATCTCATGATTAGAATTGTTTATTTTTGAAAATTTGTGTGTTTCTTTTTTTTAAATTGATATTATCATAACTCTAGTTGCCCTTTCTATCTTGATAATCGCTTTTGAGTTTGTGTTTGGAAAGTTATAATTATAATATTTTTCCAATTAGGTATTTGAATTTTATACCGAAAATGGTATTTCTTAACAATTATTTTTATATATCTGACAAGTATTAAGTATTATTTATGTTTTTATCTTGTCAATATTCTATGTTAATAATTATTTACTTTTCATTAAAATTAATGTATCATTAACTTGCTAGGGAAGTTTGTAAAATTAGTTTTTCTTTCCATTGTATAACTTTCCAACTTTCATTTGGATCATCTTTATAAAGTTATGACTCTATATCCTCAAATATGTGTGATGTTATTATTAAGTGACATTTTAACGTGAAAAAAAAATGTCCAACAAACTAGGAAATACAAAATGTGCTTTAGCTAATTGAGATTTCAATTTTTATTTGAAAAATTTTAAGGGTTGTTATATGATTATGAGATTGGAATTCACTAACTTGGCATAAGGTTTGGAAGATATCAAAGGTGTATCTTTTGAACCCCGAGAGTTTTATATGTTTCGGATTTGGTGTTTACATGTGGTAAATCTAAGTAAATGATATGAATTTTTAAATTGGTATTAGTTTTTATTTTATGGTTTGTAACATATTTTATAAATGTTGTATCAAATAAATGTACAATATCATTTTACTTTTTGTAAGTTGAACCTCACTATCTATTAGAAATATTTTGTAGGGAACTTTCTATTGATGTATATATTGTGACCTTCATGAACATGGGACAATTATATACATGAGTAGCTTGGATAATAAAATAGGGTAGATATATATTCAAAGGTGGAGATCCACTCTGTAACTAATACTTATATATCTCAATTCTAGGCATTGGTTCTAACAATAAAATAGTTGTTGATCAAGAATCCTTGAGCAATATGTATATTTCTGAATAAGTCCTTTTGAGTCATGCCCTTTAGTTTTATTTTGAATGCGGGGGTGATGAATATATACTAAGCTTCTCGAATATGTTAACCCCACATTAGTTCAACCCCATTACTACCAAAAATTTAGAAAACTTTCAAATTAGGCATGAAAGAACCCATCACCTAGTTGTCACCATCAAAACCCTTTGTTGCGGGCACCATACTTAGTCATTTTTTACATTTGCAGGATGCAAGATACCTATCCTTTGCATCGTCCCTTCCCATTTTATCCACCACCCCATAATACCCCAACATGTAACTAGTTTCAATGCTTGTGGAATGTGGGATGTGGAAGACCTTGTTTGTGACTTCATTGTACCACCCATCCTACAATCTCACATCTCACATTTCTGCGCTTACCATTTTGCATCCCATTTCACTATGATTGAACTATCAAAGTCTCCATGATTAGTTTGTTGAGTTGGCATTTTGTATAAAGCACCACCTTTGAGCAGAATTAAAGGCTCACCATTGACACATCCTTTACACATTTGGATTGATATTATCATTGAATATGGTGTAGATTTTGTAAAAAGCTTGCCCATATATTATATCAAAAGGACAATTGTTATTTATTAACCACCTTATTTGACATGCAATATCACAAGAACTTTATGGTGGATTTAATAACACTCAACACTAAATTAAAGTACTTAATCATTGATTGTATTGAGACTTGTAAAACAAAATATGGCGAATAGAAAAAGAAACCCCTATTATGGAGAAACTATCAACAAACTTGGATAAAGGGACCATGGCTTAGTGGCTTGGGGCCTTTAGATGGTATTTGGGATTGACACCAAAGAAGAAAAATTCTAGTAGGCTTTGGGTTTTTGGAATATTAAGAGTAGGTTCTATTGTTGAAGTCTTTTATTTCACAAATAAGTTTTGTGTGCCTATCAAATTTTGATACAAAGTGAAGGATGGTAAGCCCTAAAGTTGGTAAAAACTCTATTCCCCTTACTCCAATTTTTTATTTTTTATTTTAATATGCTACAATTCCCCACTTTGCACAGAGTTTTCAATCCCTCTAAAGTAGATGCTTTATTAACTCAAGGGGAAGCATCCTAGCTACTTAGGAAGTTCCTCAAAAAAACACCTACTAATTCAACATGCTCTGCTCCACTTGAGGTAAGTTCACTAGCATGCCCATACAAAGAGATTGTATGGCTATTTACAACAATTTCCAGTCAGGGTTGCATGGTGTATATCTTGAAATACATCCTTTATATTCGTCACCATTCGATGCATGAAAAACTTAGTTTTGATTGAGCTCATGTCACACCAAATAATTGTTCATGCCAATTGGCGAATTTTCAAAAAATGAAGAGGTTATTTATAACCTCTTATTTAGTTTATGCTTTAGTTTATTCTATTATATTTATGGATTTTCCATGGGCACAAAATGTCAACTTTGAAGAAGACCCTATTTAGTTTTGGTACCCAATTTTGTGGAAGCAAAAGGAACCTTTTCATTTTTACCAAGGGCAAAATTATTTTTCTCATAAAATTCACGACAATTATCATTGATCTTGTAATGGATAGATTTTCTCAAGAAGCTCGAGCCTTTCTTTTTTAGAAATGTGTTTTTCATTTCAAAATAAATTCTCATATATTAGGTTATTTTGGTTTGAAGAGAGCCTATCCTTCTCCCCTATTATGTATGTGATAATTTTTCATAGCAGAGTTTTGTTAACAATATAAATTCTGGGCCCATCTTTTCAACCAAAAGAGAAAAATAATTTACCACAACCCCTATGAAAATTGAGGATTTTATTGTCAAAACAACATCTAAATTAGATGAAATCACCTCTTATTTTAATTCATTCAAAATGCGGAAAGTCCAAGCACATTAAGGATTTAAACCAAAGCGTATTTTATTTCCCCATATGTTTTTTATTGGGTATGGTTCATTTTTCAGTATATTTGAACAATTAGAAGAGTGAGCAGGAGACAATCATAATATACAAGAGGAATATGTTGTATACCAACAATATCCCCTCTGTGATTATGTCAATACTCTAGTTAGTACATATTAGCAACAAAAATAATTAGGGCACTCCACAACCGATGTTGATGTTGGTTCTCCTCATTATTCTCAAATGAGCTCTTCGATTTCCTGAAGTCAAGTTAGATGAACACCAATGAACTAAGAAGACATGAAAAAAATGTTGGTGATAGAAGTGACAAATATTCTCCATGAAAACAACTTGGAAGAACACACACTACACTACCAATTGTAAACAAAAAACAAAGGTAGTTGAAAAGCATGTTCAAGACATCTAAGAGAAAGAAATAAACTCTAAGAATATTGAGATAGATACTCTGAGTACAATTCTTGATTGGATAGAAATACAAATGATTGAGGATAAAATCCAAATTGAGGAACTAACGCATCAAGGCCTTATTGCTTTTAAAGAGGAGGTAGTCTCATTACATCATGTGAGTATGATAAACACTCTAGAAAATTGCAAATTAGGAAAACTAATTTGAAGAACAAGAAGATCATTGAAAAATGGAGCTTTGAAATAGACATTATGAGTATTAAACCCTCAAGAGTTCTATAATTTCATCAATCCATTAGAGATGTTCTTGCATATTTTATTAGTGAATAAGAAAAAAATAAAATAATTCTAAGGAAAAGGACAATTTAGCCAGAAGTCGCTTTATTTTCTCAACCACTATTTGTTGAACCAAGAATTGTAAGACCTATAAAAAAAGCACCTAAATCAAGCTCAAGGTTGAATGGAGCTTCAATTTTGCTAACATACACAAAAATTTTGTAGAAAATATTAACAAAATACTTGCTCTGATTCTTGAATCCTAGGGGTTGGTTGAAAATCCGCTCTATCAGAATTTTATCCTTTAAGGAGTTTTTACAAAAGGATTTAGAAAATGATGATCATTTTTACAAAGAAGTTGTAAGTACTTTCATTTGAAATTGTTTTTGTAGAATGGCATTCAAAGGAGGGAAACAATTTTTCTATCCAAAGTGCAACTCAAACACTTAAATGCATGTTGGTTGGATGGATTAATTCACTTAGACAAATGATTTTTGATTATTGTTGTGGGAAAATGAGTTGTTGTAATTTTCAAATTAATCGACATGACAAAAGGGTTAGATGATGCAAACATGCTAACTAATGCCATACTAAAGAAAGATAAGATGCAAGAACAATTGGATGCACTTAAAGATTTTTTTTGGGATGTTAATTTTGATAATGGTACTGTATTTTCCCAAGAAGACAAAAAAAAAATGGTTATTTCACCTTTATTAGATCAAGAAAATATGATGCATTAATTGGGATTTGAGTTAAAAGAAATTGAAAATGAAATATTTCGCATCTAGGTAAATTATGAGATAGTAATGACACTGTTACGATAGATTATTAAATAATGGTTAAAGACACCTTATAGAAAATAGTTGAATTCCAATGACCCACAAGATCAAAAAATGATTACAATAGTTATGATTTAATTTGAAGGTGCAACATTTAAATAGATGATTCACTGAATGGAGAGAGAGAGGGTCTTTCTAGCATAGTAAGTAAGCAAAATCCCATGCCAACCCTGATTCTTTCACGTTTCTCTTAGTTTGTAATTACTCGACCTTTCATTTCAGGGTCCTTTCAGATGTCAAAGGTCAATTCCTAACTATCTTCTCTATTTTTCTAGGTATTTTCCATTTGTTTTATGGTCCACGTGAGTCCCATCCCAGTTTATTTGGATGTATTTCATTTTTTGAATATTATAAACTTCTTTTATAAATATCTGAATATTTAAATCTTCACAAAGAACTACTTGGGGAATATGCGACTATTATGATCTCCGACTTTCAGTTTTAAATGTGGTATTTCAAGTGTGTGTCTCTTTAAGATATTTATAAGTTTAATTGAATGATAATGTTGAATTCTCTACATATGTGGTGTTTTTATATTCATATTGTAAATAATATGCCATGTTGGAAGCAATGTGTTATAAAATTGTTCATTTACTTTTTGAAAGTTCTTGCCTTATATTCATGTTTGCAAATATCCTTTCATCTAAAGGGTCTATCCCTATCTCAAGACATTTTTGTATTTATTATTTTTGAAAGGAGGAGTACCATCTCTCTAAAAATGAAGGAATTTACATTGTAACATTATTTCCGAGAATTTGAACATACTTAGACATCAACATTTTTGGTGGCCATACCAAGGAATTAAACCAAAACGATGGTTTCACAAACTAGTCAATGATTTTAAATGAATAAAAAAAATCCAGTACAACCCTAATTACCAGTTTGACTTGAAGATCAAATAAGTGTGTCTAAAAAATTATATAAATTGGCATGATGTACAACAAGAATTTGAGAAGAGCTTGAATGTACTTGGTAAATCTTGGCTCAAAAACAAAATTTTTTCTAAGTAGAGACAAAGAAGACTACAATATGAAGTTGGATAATTTTGGATCCTACCAAGGACCTTTAGCATGAAGTAGAAATAATATTCTTGAAACTACTCAAGAAACTCAACCACAAAGTTCTACATCACAAGCTTTGTTTGAAGTAACTACTAGAGACCAAGAGGAAGAAATAATTGAAAATCCCAAGAATGAGAAAAGGGACAAAGGTAGAGAATGAAATCTAAGAAGAAGGTCAATAACTAATACATTAGATTTCTAAGGTAGAAACACTAGTTTCCTAATCGCCCCTTAGGTGTTCTCCATATTTTTAATGGTCACGGTTTTATTAAAAAAGGCCTAGATCATTTTTTACTATTTGTGATATCCATTTAATTGCGCATGATGGCATTATAGTTAGAATATTTGTCCAAACTTTAATACATCCAACATATGACTATTACCTTTTACCTCTAACAATATTTGTTAGTTCCTTTTATGATATGTCGATGTGTATATGGAAAAATATGCTTATTCCATTGCATACCATACTCTTCTCACATAGTTCATGCAAACACACCTAAAAGAGAACACATATTAGAGATTTCAATCTTCATTTCCTTATGGATTTGCAAGAAATTCCTTAAGAAGAATGTCCAAATGACTTGGTTATATTTGGATGTTAAAAAAATGCAATGCCATCAAATCTAAAATATGCAATAAAGTTATCCCATATCATGACTTTGGATGAAACAATGAGAAAAACAATTGAAATGGAAGAGCACATTTTGGAAGGTAATGCTGATCCACAAATTATCCACTGAGAAGTGTCGAAATTATTAATATTGTCCAATGATTCTTTCATATTTACAACCAATATCATGAAATATTCTAAATAATGATGAAGCAAAATCATGTATAAAATATCGAGAGTCTCATCAAATTGGAACTCAGAAGCCAATATATGAATATATTATAAAGACTTATGTTAGTTTTGAATCATTTTTCACAACAGATGATCAAAGAAAGAAAAATAACAAAATTTTAATGAGTCCTCCCTTTGGAAATTTCAAAAGACACAAAAAATTAACATTGCTACATCAAAAGTTCCAATGTACCTAAACCTAGATACTAGTTGTACCAGTGAAGAAATTAAGCAATACACTCCTATTTTAAGGAGTTATGGGATGTTTTTGCATGGACTTATGATGATCTAAATCACTGATAAATTTCATGTCAAAATAAATTTTCGTTTATCAATACCACACAATGAAGACTATGGGTAAGTATTTGAAAATGATAAGCATATTATTGATTTCCTTTCAAATTTACAACCAATATCATCAAATATTCCAATAAATGATGAATCAGAATCATGTATCAAAGGTGGATAATCTCATCAAATTGGAACTCAGAAGCCAAGTTGCAGATATCTTGTAAAGAATTATGTTAGTTTGAATCACTTTTCATAATAAATGATCAACCAAAGTAAAATAACACAATTGTATGAGACTTCCCTTAAGAAAGTTCAAGAGACAAAGAAAATTAACACTGCTACATTAGAAGCTCCAAAGTACATAAACTTGGGCACTAGCTATACCAGTGAATAAATTGAGCAATACACTCTTTTGCTTAAGAAGTTATAGGATGTATTTTCTTGAATTTTATGATGATCTAAATAAATATGACAAAATTATCTTTCAGCATATCATACTACTCAAAAAATGTCCAAGCCTTTTAACAAAAGTTGAGGATTATTAATCCAAATTGAAGCCACTTGTAAAATTGGTACTTGCGTATAATTTTTTCACTAAAAAATTCATAATTGATCTCCAATTTAGTTGTGGTTAGAAAGAAAAATGGTGATATTCCCAATTGTGTGGATTTTTATAACTTGAATCGAGCATCCAAAAATGATAGCTAGTTGCTTCCAAACATCGAAATGTTGTGACAACAAGTAATTGATTATAAATTAATGTCCATATCAGATGGATCTTTAAGATATAATCAGGTACTTGCCATTGAATAAGATAGAGACAACACTATTTTTGTAAAACCTCGGGAAACATTTGCATATGCTAACAGAACATTTCAAAGGGCTATGGATTATACCTTCAAAGATATGATTGGAAAATACATGGTGGACTATGAAGATTATTTAAAGGTCCATTCAAAATTAAGAGAACGCCATATAAAACATCTTCTAATTATTTTTCACTGATGTAGGAAGTATAACATCTCTCTTAATCCCAAAAAATTCTTGTTTGCAATATTATTAGAGGGAAAAATGTTTGGGCATATTTTAAGTAAAGAAGGAATATATATTGATCTATAATTAATTAGAGAGATAAATGATTTGAACATCTTGCAAGGATGTACAATAGTTCTTTGAAAATATAAAATTTGTTTAGAGATTTATCGTGGAATATGCTTCAATATTAAAGATGATAAATAAGTCTTCGAAGAAAAACCAAGATTTTGAAAGGACTCCAAAAATATCGATGAATTTCTCGAATACCAAGCAAGCAATTACAATGTGATTCTTATAACAAAGGGAAAGAGCTTTATTGTAAGAAGGTAGTTTTGAAATATAACACTATTAATGTGGATAAGTCTCCCACCTATAAAGGTTACTCATCCTTGATGGTTTGTGACCAAATATATGCTATCTAGTTCACCTAATTCATGCATTCTAATAGTTTTTAATTTATAACTTGACCCAATACTCTCATTAGTGATTTCATATTGCGCGTTTCAGAGACTCTACTTTTTGATGCAACAAATCCATTTCTATGTACATGAATAATTGTATACAACCCCATGAAATACCTCCAAATGTCACAACTTGGAAAAATATTTGTTATTGTGGGGATTGGTAGTTTGGGACACATGGTTAGGAAAATTAGTAAAGCTTTTGGACTGCAAGTAATGGTAATCAATACATTTCCTAAGAAGGAAAGTAAACTAGAGAGGATTTGGGGGAATACCACTTCATCATAGAAAAAAGGAATAGAAATAGATAGAGCATGTAGCCAAGTTCCTAGATTACATAATTGAACTCTACTAACCATCCCTTGCAATATATCCTTAGTTTAGTGAAAGTGAAAGGGAAATTGGTTTTGGTTGGTTTGTCTAAAAATCCTCTTTCTTTTCATACTGTAGTTGTAATATCTACCAAGTTATGGCACCATTTTAAGCCTCTTTTCCAATGCATACCAGATGATTTGATTCATTTAAGCTTACTCTATGGATATGGACATACTTTTTTTGTATTTTCATAGTTAAGTGACTGGTTTTTTTGGGGTGTTTACAGGTCGATGATTTGTAGGGGGGTCTATGCATGAAGCTGGGTTACACTTTTTGGCAAGAGAGGGCACATTTTGGGTGAAAAATAAAATCTTGATCGAGCCATTTTAAGCGCTTGATCGAGCAATATTTGAGCCCTCAATCGAGTTGTTTAAGGTCTTAAAAAATGTAACCCGAGGTTATCTAGGAGCTTGTTAGAGCCAGTGGCTCGATCAAGAAAAAGGGTCGATTGAGCCATGTTTTTGAAATTTCCCGCCATACAACCTAAGAATGGAATTAAAAAAGTGGCTTGATCGAGCTATGGGCTCGATCTAGCCTTAAAGCTAGATCTACCTAGATGGAAACCTTGTGCTCTGATACCAACTTGATCTGAATTTGAATATTAGTTTTGTTGTGATAATTTCATTTTCAAATATAAAACTTATTTACTGATCTTATGCTTGATGTACAGGTTCCCTTGTTGCTTATGTGTGTCAAAGAGGTAATTAAAACCAAATTTTATGAGTGTTTTTGAAAGCATAAAGCATGAATTTAAATGGCTAAACAACAACAACATAAATGACAACAAACCATAACAACTGTTCCATGAAAACAAAGTTTTGATGAAGGAGTTCACCCCTCCTGGACTACATCTCCTTGGTCCAACTCCATAGCTTAGGCCTTTGTATTAGCTCAATTGTGCTCAAAATGCTATTTACATGCATCAAATTCTATTGGAACCTATTCCAATGAGTTTAAAATGTCGAAATCTATTAGAAATTACTATTTTTTTACTCAATTTGGTTACCATATGCTCTAGGCATGGCCTTCCCTCCTGGTGGCCTTAGGCTTAAAAAGTATTCAAGTCAACAAAAACCTGTGTAGATGAGCTCCTCTCCCTCTACAACCTGTTCCAATGGCTCCAAAACATCTAAATATACCAAGAATGACTCTTCCTGAGCCAAAAATTAGTCGAAAATTTCCTCAGTTATGGCAAAAGAAAATTCTCCTGCAATTTTGCCTCAAATCCTGGAGAACTGGAGTTAACTCTGACTAAATCTGGACCTGTCCGCTGAAAATAGCACTCCGCCAAACTAATCACGTCATTAGCTTAGTGATAAGTGTTGTTTAAATGTGGTGGTTAGCGCAAAGCGCTTTTAAGCTCTAGTCCTCCGCATGGTCATGGTTCATAGTTTTATGGTGAGGGGTAGGCTCGCGAGCTGGCCCCTCTGTTCCCACCACAGAGCATAATCGTGTTTCAAGTACAAAATCGTAGAAAAGGTTTTCAATTGAAAGACCCATGTCACAACGATGGAAGCACTTTGTGGAGAGGGGGAGATCTTGGGGTCGAGGCCCGACTCCGCCCCTCGTATAGTCTTTTGCACTGCCAAAATATTAAACATATGCCACAGACTATATGGTATGCCACCGTTAATTGATATGCTCCTCCATATAAACCAACAGAACTATGGTTTTCCATAATGTATTATATGCCACCAAATATTTAATTTTCCATATGAATTCAATGTAATACTTGCCATGCCACGTTTTATATTAACTCCAACCGTTAAATACTTCAGAACCTTTGCATTATATTCCAACGTTTAATGTGACACCTCAAACTTTAATGTCAATGTTTAATAACATTTGAAATAGGTTTAATCACTATATAAAATGTGGAAATTATATGTTAATTAAAATTAATTATATATATATATATATATATATATATATATATATATATATATATATATATATATATATATATGTTTAGTTTGTGAAGGTTATATATATATATATTATAACCTTAATTAATTAAAAATAAATAAAAATTTCTAGCACATAATATTTTAAACCCAAATTCAACCTTAGGAGGTCATTGGACAAATTTTACCTTCACAAACCAAACTGGAGAATCCGGGAGTGAAACTTGTCACAGTCCCATTGGAATAAAACTGAAGAAGATTCCCTGAATGCTGACTGGGCTTCCATGTCATCAGCTTGTACCTGTTCTGCAAATTTTTTAATAAAAATTTGCCTATTTTGAATGGCGATCTATAAACCATAACTCCTTCATCCAAACTCGGTTTTCAATGAAATGAGTTGTGTTGGATTCCTTACAAAGATATGGTCGTTTTCATTCAAGTTTCATTCAATTCCAAGCACTTTCACTTTTGAGCTAAAATACTGAGCCTCTAATCATTCCTCCCCACTAGAAGCATTTTGGACCCCAAAAGCTCTTTGATTATTGATTATGTGGATGAGGGTACTTTTCCCTCACCCTTCTAGTCTTTATCCATTGAAAATTTCTCAATTTTATCATTTGGAGCTTTTCACAAAAAATCAAATTTTCCTTGATTCTTGCGGCCTTCTCTTGCTGTCATTGACACCGTCATGTTGCAATATTTCTGAATTTACAGAACAAAAATCTATTCTTGCAGAAACCATCTTGTTCCTACCTTGGTCAAAAATCAAAGGAAACTTAAAAACTTTCTCACCTTGCACACTGTCACCATGGCGATTTTTAGCTGATCTCACTTTGTACTTGTGTCGACTCTTGACCAAGTATCTTCGTCATTGCCATGTACCTTTTGGAAACCATAAAAGAGGATTTGTGGAACCCATGCCTTCTTTTCCAAAATTCTTTGTCGCTTTCTCTTTGATCTTTGCACTCTCTTGCACCGACATCTTGTTTCCAGCACTGCTCAACACTACTGTTGACTGCTGAAAATGTTTTTCACCTTCTTTCAAAGGAAACATGTTAACATCCTGAAACAACTCATTACAAACATAAGAATCTTTTTGAAAAGTTTGATTCAATATATCTCTTTGTTTTATCATCAATAATGTCAATTTCTAACTTGCATTTACTATCCTCTTCATTTCACTTGCATGTAAAAGAGACAAAACTGTCTTCTTCTTATGCGCTCTAATTATGTACTCAATACCATCCTTAAACAAGTGATACTTGTTGTCATAGCGATGAAATACTGCTTTCCTATCATATAGATAAGGACTTCCCAATACAATACCTGATATCTCAAGCGACACCACATCAAGCTCAACTTCATCAAGAAAGTTTGAGTTGATGGCAAATCTTAGTAAGCACTTCCTGGTAACCTACAAGTTTGCATTCTTGCATATCCAACCCAAAGGATATGGTCTTGGATGTCTAATAGTTTCAAGGCCTAACTGCTTAACCAAATCTTTGGAAATAAAGTTAGCTTGTGACCCACTATCAAAAAGTGTATCAATCTGGATAGGTTTAGAGAAAAATCTAATATGGAAAATTTATATTCTTGTATCTTCATCATGCGTATCATTTAAACAATTTGAATAACTAGTGGTTGCAACATGTTTACCTTTCAAACCCATGGCTATAATTTTTGTCTCATCTGTTGAATCTAACCCTAAGTCATGTTCAGCTATAGCAACAATTTTACCTTTCTCTTTGGATTTTTGTTAGTTTGGTTTCAATTATGGATGAAGTTGCCAACAATGGTCTTCATCATGGCCAGTCTTTGAACAATTTTTGCATGTGAGTTTTTCCTCTTTTTTATAGAACTATTTCTTTTTCCTCTTCCATTAAATTTTCCTTTTTCTTTACCCTCACTTTCACCTTTCTCCTCTATGCTTTGTTTTCCCCCTGCCTCTAAGTGTGTGGCTTGTAGACAAACTTCATCTAAATTGTTTGGGTTAAACATAAGAATAGTATGCTTCAAATAGGAATGTAAACCCCCAATGTATTTCAAGAGTGTATCTTGGGAATTCAAATTTATTCCTAACAAAAAAGCTCTCTTTCTAAACTCATGGGTATATTCTTGAATTGTTTGACCCTTGAGTTGCTTAAAATTTTTCCAACTCATAATAGCTTTTTTCATGTAGGCTAATTGATAAAACTATCTTTTAATGGAAGAAATAAAATCAACCCAAGAAATGGGTATCTTACCATGGATTCACATTTCCTCTTGAGTCTTTTCTTCCCACCAAACTAGTGCTGCTCCTTCTAGCCTCAATGAAGCCAATTGGATATTTATGTCGTCTTCATGAAGGTTTTGAATTCTGCAATACACCTCCAATTGACGTATCCAATTGTCAAGCCTCTCTGCATTTACCTCGCCATTGTACATAAGAAGTTCAAACTTAATGCCCAATTTGAGTAATGGAGTTTTTCCTTTTATGGATTTTGAGCGAGCGTGAGTGGTCTTTGTGGTAGAAGTGGAAGATGATCCTGATGGCGATGATGAGGATGATGAAGATGGTGGAGATGGAGGTGGCTTTCCCCCACTGCCCTTTGAAATCTTCTCTTCATCCTTCTTACCATTTGAAGTTCCTTCTCCATATGGAGGCTTAGAACCTTCTCTTGCCATCCCAAAAGTAAATACATCAAACATAACTTTAACCATAATATTTATGTATTTTAAGTCTCTCTTGTCATCTTCCTCTTCTGAATGTCCTTGAGTCTTTCCAACACCTGAAACGATGGCTATGGATTCAAGCTAAATTTATGATGCTTGTACCTCTTCAATCAACTCAGTTTCTTGTACAAATTGCACCTCTTCAATATCAACTTCTTGAGACAAAACTTGAGGTTCATCAAGTGCAGCTATGAGTGGAATTTTGGGTGAGGATGATGCTCTTTCAGTTCTCCTTCTCCTGGTCCTAATCTCAGGAATTGCAACCAACAAATTCCCTTCACCTTTATGAAACTTTAACTTCGTTAGCATCACAAAATTGCAACCATTAAACTTGCAAAAATCTTCAAGCAACTATCAAGAAAATAAATTTACAAACCTTGTGCTCTGATACCAAATTGATTTGAATTTGAATATTATTTTTGCTGTGCTAATTTCATTTTCAGATATAAAATTTATTTACTGATCTTATGCTTAATGTATAAGTTCTCTTGTTGCTTATGTGTGTCAAAGAGGTAATTAAAACTGAATTTTATGAGTGTTTTTGAAAGCATAAAGCATGCATTTAAATGGCTGAACAACAAAAACATAAATGACAGCAAACAATAACAATTGATTCATTAAAATAAAGTTTTTATGAAGGAGTTCACCCCTCCTTGGTCTAGCTCCATAGCTTGGGCCTCTGTATTAGCTCAATTGTGCTCAAAATTATGTTTACATTCATCAAATGCTCTTGGAACCTGTTAAAATGAGTTTAAAATGTCGAAATATATCAGAAATGACTATTTGTTTACTCAATTTGGTTACCAGATGCTCTGGGCATGGCCTTCCCTCTTGGTGGCCCTATGCTTCAAAAATATTCAAGTCAACTAAACCCTATGTAGATGAGCTCCCCTACCTCTAGAACCTATTCCAATGGCTTCAAAACATCAAAATATACTAGTAATGACTTTCCTGAGCCAAAATTGGTCGAAAATTGCCTCAGTTATGGAAAAAAAAAATTCTCCTACAATTTTGCTTCAAAATCTGGAGAATTGGAGTTAACTCCGACTAAATTTGGAGTCGTTCGACGAAAATGGCGCTTCACCAAACTAATTGAATCATTAGCTTAGTGATAAGTGTTGTTTAAATGTGGTGTTTAGCGCAAATCTTGTTTAAGCTCTAGCCCTCTGCAGGGTCATGGTTCACGGTTTTATGGCGAGGGGCTGGCCGCTCCGTTCCCGCCACATAGCATAATCGCGTTTCAAATACAAAACCGTAGCAAAGGTTTTCAATTGAATGGCCCATGGCCCAACGGTGGAAGCACTTGGTGGAGAGTGGGAGTTCTTTAGGGTCGAGCCTCGACACCGCCCTTCATATAGTCTTTTTCACCGCTGAAATATTAAACATATGCCACAGACTATATGGCATGCCATCGCTAATTGATATGCTCTTCCGTATAAACCAACGGAACTATGGTTTACCATAATGTATTATATGCCAATGGATTTTAATATTTAATCTAGCATGCCACCGTTAATTGATATGCTCTTCTGTATAAACCAACGGAACTATGGTTTACCATAATGTATTATATGCCAATGGATTTTAATATTTAATCCGCCATATGACTTCAATGTAATATTTGCCATGCCATGTTTAATATCCACTCCAACCGTTAAATACTCCATAACCTTTTCATTATATGCCAACGATTAATGTGACACCTCAAACTTTAATACCAATGTTTAATAACATTTGAAATAGGTCCAACCGTTAAATACTCCATAACCTTTGCATTATATGCCAACGTTTAATGTGACACCTGAAACTTTAATACCAATGTTTAATAACATTTGAAATAGGTCTAATCAATATATAAAATGCGAAAATTATATGTTAATTAAAATTAATTAATGATTAATTTAATAATTAATATAATATATATGATTAAAAATTATATATAGATATAAACAATTGATTAAAAATAAACAAAAATTTCCAGCACATAATATTATAAACCCAAATTCAACTTTAGGAGGTCATTGGACAAATTTTACCTTCACAAACCAAATCGGAGTGACACTTGTCATAGTCCTATTGGACTAAAACTGAAGAAGATTCCTTATATTCTACCTGGGCTGCCATGTCATTAGCCTGTGCCTGTTCTGCAATTTTTTAATAAAAAATTACTCGTTCTGAACGACGATCAGCAAACCATAACTCCTTCATCCGAACTCAGTTTTCAACGAAACGAATTGCGTTGGATTCCTTGTGACATGCCGGTCATTTTCATTCTGGTTGCATTCAATTCTGAGCACTTTCATTTTTGAGCTAAAATACTGAGCCTTTGATCATGTATGTAGTGTGGCCATATTCCTAGGAAAACGTTGTTTTTTGTTGTTGTTTAAAAATTATATGTGTATGGCACACCAAATATCAAACCACTACCACAAAAATACCATGAAACTACGGTTATTTGTCAAGAAACTCCTTTTACTATTGACATTGTAACAACCTTGGTAAAAAATCCATGTAATAAAGTTAATAAAGGAAAAATAATAACCATGGTCATGGGACACATATTCCAAGCTGAATGTTCGAAAAAACATAGTGATGGATATCACTTGTGATTAATTAATGGCTATGGAAATTGGCAAAGGCAATGACAAAAGTTTTTGAAAGGAAAAGTGACATTTATTGGCATTTATTTACGAAAATAATGGAAAATAGGAGAAAAGGAAGGTGAAAGGTCACATGTTGCATGCAAGGAAAATGAAGGAAAATAATGGAAAATTGAAAAAATTAGAGGCCCAATTAATAAAAATGCTTCTAAGGATCAGTTGACAAAAATTGTTCAGTTTAGTTTTTGGAGCTCTCTCTATTCTCTCTTTTTCATACTCTTGGACACAAGTTTTCTTGGAGCATTCTTGGAGGTGTTAATTTTTGGTAGCTTGGGAGGTACTCTAAGCCATAGGATTCAAGGATTGGAGGGAAAAGTTCCATAAGTGGGTTTGTGGGCTTGGAACCCAAAATTGGGGTTTTGCACCCATTGGATTTGGTCCAAAACCATGAGAAAATTTCGACATGTGATGGATGAGGATGATAGCTCTTGGCGAGATGATTCTAATGCAATGAGAATCATCCGATTATGAGTTGTAGAAATGGAGTTATGAATTTTTGAAGGTTATGGATGGGTTTGCTCATGTATTAGTCAAGGTCAGCCTAATGTTAGGAGACCTAATGATAGTTGGAAAAACCCTAAGATAACGTTTGATGGAGCCCTTTTATTGGATATAAATACAAGGTGAGTATGAGGCTGAAGTAGACATAAAAAATTACATCAATCATCAAAATAGATACCTCTGAATTAGGGTAGCATTCGAAGAAGTGAAGTTAGGAGAAAAGGAGCACGAGTTGAGGGAGTTTTATCTTGCATTCGAGCCGATTCCTCAAAGGTCAAAACCGTAGTCTTAAGCAGATAGCATACAGGGATAGAGGGAGACTTCTTGGACGGTTTTGGTGCATATCCTTTGAGCGTCCTAAGCCGAAGATGTCTAGGCCTGTAGAAGCCACGTAAGGAGGTTGTTTGGGCATCTTTGGATAGTGGAAACCTTTGCAGATTAGGCCACAGCTAAATAGGTGAGTTTTTGTGATTTCTATGCTTGTATTTCTATGGGTTGTGTCTTTATTCAAGCCACAAGAGACGAATTTCTACAACATTCTAGGTGACTTTTTTGAGGGGCCATAAGGCTTAGGGAATATCTTCCCCTCAATCTGCAGTCACATGAAGGCTCAACGCAATTGAACAGGGGTGCCATCCTTTGCTAGGAGGTCGAGACCTATTGTTGTACTATTTCCACATGCTGTAAGGTATCTTGAGGAGGATCTCAGAAAAGAAATGTGAGGAAAGGACCTAGTAAGGGAAACAAAGGAGGTAGCACTATTTAGCAAGGGATACGTAGTAATCACATGTTTTTTGTAACAATTTTGAAGGTCTGTCTCATATTTTTGAGTGACTTGACCATTGATAAGAAGCTACAACAATAAAGCATAGAATTCATGGCAAGGAGGCATCAACATGTTTTGGTTGTAGATGACTCCTTAGTAATGTTTTAATGCAGGCGAATGGATTTCCTAGTGTAGGACAATTCTGGGTTGATGTGGGTACAAGTTTTGGTGTGGCTTCATCTCATATTTGTGAGCATAAAAATTGCAGAGAGGGAAGACAATGTAATGGGTATCTGGAGAAGTAAAACATAGTTGTAGCGGAGGTCTAGAGGCAAGGATCTAGAGCTGATGTGGGATGATGTTAGCCTTAAAAAAATTGCAAAACTAACAAAAATGACACATCAACTCATGAGAAGGGTGTCCTAGGTGAGGACTTGATGGAGCCTAGATTTGTGCAATAGCTCCTCTATTACAGAGCAAAGGGAAGAAGTAGATAAGTATGTGGGAAGCTGTGTGTAAGGGTCTCCTAGATGTGAGGATGCCCTAACTAGGTGCAGATGCCACATCATGGACTTGGTCACTCATGGAATGTTGGAGGGAAGTGTGAGAGTGGACCAAGTGTGGACGTGGATTGGGTACTTATGGTCTGGTGTAGGACAACCTGCTAGTGTCCAAGTTGGAGCCCAATGTGCAACACCTTGATGGACATAGGTAGTTTCTAGAGTGGTTGTTGTTGGAGCTCAAAGGTATGATGAGCCAGGAGAAGTTTGTGGAGCCCAAGACTTGTGTGGAGAAGGACTTCTACAACAGATGATGGGAAATCCTCCTAGCCTGTGTTCATTGTGGGAGATGGACATCTTAGAGTGATAGGTGGGAGCCCTCCGTGCCTTATGTTGGTCTTCATCGGTGCAACGTAGGAAGACCATAGTGGGATGAAGTCCTTGAGTAGCTGAGGAGCAGTAGTGGGAAGATTGAGAGGTGTTCAAAAATGGAGTTATGAATATCTTGACAAGAGTCTTAATGTGTTGATGCGTTGGTGGACGAATGATCAACTAGTGAGTAGATTGATAGCCAAGGTTCAATGGACAGATGGACTCAGATCGTTGATAGAGGCAGGAGATGTAGATCGAGAGGTGAAGGAATGGGTAGGTACATGGTATGACCAAGAGGTGTTGAGAGAGCATGCTACAACCATATGGTCAGAGTATATTGTTTTGTATCTTATACTAGTGGATGCATGAGGGTCATTATCCTTGGCACGAGAGCCCTAGACTGCTGTATTATATTGGTTGGATTAATATAATGAAGTTAGGTTGAAAAAATTAAAAAATTGTCGATATTATGTGCATATCTTATTTACTGTTGTTTATATTCCACTTTGCAAAGTAGTTATGTTGAGATTCTTGTTTTGGTAGAGTAATATATTTTAAGACTCTATCCTAGACCCAAGGTTATGGAAATTCAATGGGAGGGGTGTGGCATACTTGGGATTAGATCAAGAATGCAAAGGAAGAGCAATAAATCGCAAGAGAACATCAAGATCAACAACTACAATGGGGTTTTCTTTCAGGTATCGAGTTGCATGTATGATTTCCTTGCTAGTTTTGGCATGCATGTAGTTTCTTGGTTATGATGTGTAATTGACAAGGAGGATTCCCTAGATTGACAGTGGTTTTGCCTAGCCTTTCCATTTCCTAGATAACCATGGTATTGTGGGTTTTACTTTTGTTTTCTGGTTGGTTCACATGTTCCTTTGGTTGTGGGCTGAGTTACTATTTCCTGGAAGCCTTGGTTGGACAAATTATCTAGAAGCTTTGTAACAACTTGGGTTGAGTTACTAGTCTTCGAATACTTGATTGGAAAAATGATCTGGAAGCCCTTGGTGGGTTTAGTTATTAGTCCTAGAAGCCTTAGTTTGGTTTTGTTTTGTTTGTTCCAAGAGATCCTACATTCATGCTTGGAATATGGCACGTGGGTGATTGAATGAAAGAAATATTTGGTTCATCCAATCTATGATCGAGTGGTATGTGGAAGTTCCAAACCTACTTGAATTTTGCATATTTTAATAAGATCTTCTCTCCTCTTGTATTTTATGGGTAAATATATTTTTTCATATGTGGTTTTTATGGATTTTATATCTCGGTTATTTCTATTGGTTATATGCTGGTTATGAGGAAGTTTTATCACATACTTGATGTATGGCTCTCATCATTTTTTGATTAGAAAATGAATGAAAAATGAATATAAGACCTGATAGGTGATATTGCATCTATTGTGATAAGGAATCTATTCTTCTTAATGATTCTCAAATAAGTATAATACCCCTATGATTGAATATGTTTTTATGACCTGTAGATTACATACTTGTGACATGTTTGATGAAATGCCTGTCATGGCTAGTAGGGGTCATATCAAGTACTTGTACTAGTGATTTAGTTAACAACTTTGTTTCCATTTTTTTTATTCATTTATGAATTTTTCATGAAGTTTTGGGCAGTGGCTTAAGACCTAGACCTGAAAAAGTGGCTCACATTTTGGGGTTGTTAGCCAGAACTGTTGGTAAAATTCCATAGTCGTTGGCATGCCTTACTGTGGGAGCGACTGGAAGGCCTAAGTCACATTCATGGCCTATTATGGGAGTGGTTGAGGGTCAAGATCAACAAATTTTCAAGTGGTCTTAGGTGTTGATCACTTGGAAGGGTTGCTTGGCTCCTGGAGGTTCTGTAGCGTGTGTGGAAGGTCATTTTGGTTTCGTTGTGTTGGTTCCACTTCCTTAACTTTATTTGGGGAGTTGAATCATTTCATATTATTCTCTCGTCACATGCTTACCCCAGCGGTCCGGTTAACTTGGGTAAATGTGGGAAGTGGGTGTTACAAAGTGGTATGAGAGCGAGTTTCGTTCTCTTTGGGTGGTCTCTAGTTTTTGGTCTCTTTTGTGCTATCTGATACCACGTAGTGGTATCAGAGCATGGCTCACCCCTTGGACTGGATGGGCAGTTTTTTGGTCATGCATAGATGTCGATTGAACATGTTTCCTTATGCTTTTGGTATACATGCTTGTTGGGTATGCACGGTGGTGTTCATGGTTTCCATTCTAATTACATGCAGAAGTTGATAGTGTTGTTGTTAGAATGTGTTCATCATGAATTTCTCTCAGTGTTTTTATGTATTGGGTATGCATGTGTGTCGTACCTATGTTGTGTCTAGTTGGTGTTGAAGTTGTGGAGTCATGCATGGTAACTGGATGATGATTGAGATGATGTCTATATACCGTTGTGATTGTGATTATATATTATTCTAATTTGGTTGGTCTTGCATACGAGATAGCATTCTTGAACTATAGAGAGGTACGTTGGTTTGTTTATGATTTTAGTTATCTAACATGATATACCTTGTAGGAAGAGAATATCAAATATGACTATTAGAATGGTATACTATAGTTCACGAGACTCTCCCTATAGATTAGTTGAGCAACACGGTGTTGGGAACTCTTTTGACATAGCAGATATATTGAGAAGTTTGAAGGAAGAAATAAGGAGTTGCAAAGAAGATAATGATAGGATCATTCAGGCACAAGAGAAACAAGCAAAATTTAATGCAATCATCCTTCATAGCTTTTCAGACTTGCAGAGACAAGGACCACTTAGAATCCGTCATGGGAAAGAGGATAGAACTAACAGAGCATATGGTAGTAGGTCACATGGTGGGAAAAGGTTGGATAGAGATGAAATGGTAAGAGATGGTTGATTCTTGGATACACCTGATAGGCAAGGCAGTTGACATGGGATTTATTCTAGTTCTAGTTCAGACATCTATCAAAATAATCATCGTTATCATCCTTACAGGAGGAGTGAGAGGGGGTATTTTCCGTTTGAGTTCAAGAAAGAAAAGCACCTACATTTGATGGGGAAATGAAGAAGTCACATAATGCAAAATCATGGTTTCTTGGGATAAATAATTTCTCCAGGTTGCATCATTACTCATTAAACATGAAGGCTGGAATAGCTACATTTAGTCCTAAAATTAAAACATATATTTGGTGGGAATATGTAAAGAATTTCAGATATATTTAGGAAGAGGAGTTGACTTGGAGTGAGTTCGAGAGAATATTCAGGAAGAAGTACCTATCAGAGAGATACTATGATGACAAGGTGAAAAAATTATACAAGCTAAAGATGGGATCTATGACCAATGAGGAGTACATTAGCAGATTATTGGAGTTATTGAGGTATGTTCCTTATATAAAGGAAGAGAAAGCAAAGATTCAGATATTCATTAGTGTGTTTCTGTTAGCATTTAAAGACAAGATTGAGTTCGATGAGCCTATATCATTGGAGAAAGAGCTCAGGAAGCTAAATCATTGTTATGAACAATCAAAGCAAAAATATGAGACTAAGTAGGACTGGAAAGGTATTGGAAAGGATATAGGAAAATGGGACAATAAGTGAAAAATGTCTCAAGACACAGGTAACAAAGTGAATGCAACACTGTCTAAGAAGTTCAATACATATGATAGAGGAAAATGACTTCAGTAGGAGGATCAGAACAAGGGTGCAAGTTGGAATCCTTTACAATGTTGGACTTGTGGCAATGATCATCACAAGTGAGATTTTCCACAACATTAGGGTGGTAGACTGTAGATCTACAGTGCTCAAGAGGCACATATAGTGGGGATGTTGGACAAAGTATTCCTTAGATTTATACAACTTTGGATAACGAGCAGGTAGATCATCATGCATCTATCATTGAGATAGACGGTAAGATTTGTGATCAAGTTGTTTCTATTTTGATTGACCTTGGATCTAATTATAGTTATGTTAATCCCGACTTGATGGATAAGTGTGGTTTGAGTAAGGAAGTGCATGCAAAGTCTTGGTTAGTGTAGTTGGATACAGGTACTAAGAAAATATTTCATCATTGGGTAAGAGATTGTGCATTTTAATTGAATGCTATATCTACATAGACACATTTGAATGTACTTCCGTTGGGATCATACATTATGATTTTGGGTATGGAATGGTTATATCTTCATATAACTAAGGTGGAATTTTATGACAAGGCTATTGAGTGTTTGGATGACAATGGGGAACAAAGAATATTATACGGTAAGAATAAGGCAACATCAGTTAGAATGGTGACAACTATGAAAAAAAAATGCAGTCGTAGGAAAGGGTGTGCATTATTTGAAGTGCATATTTCCAGTGATAAAGGTAAGGATGTTGAGGATGCAGAGGTATTGAACATGTACTTGATTCTACAACAGTTTCAGGATGTGTTTTCGATAGATATTTCAGTGTTGTCGCCTCACAAGGAAGTGGAATTTTCTATTGAGTTGGAACTAGGGGCAACACCAACATCAAAGGCACCATATATGATGAGCATACCAGAGTTAGTGGAATTGAATTTGAAGTTGAAGGGAATGATTGAAAAATGATATATTAGGCCAAGTGTGTCACCGTGGGGTGCACCAATGTTGTTTGTGAAGAAGAAGGATGGTAATCTCAGGTTGTGCATCGATTACATGCAGTTGAACAAGGTGACCATCAAGAGCATTCATCTTTTTGCGAGGATGGATGACTTGTTTGATCAGTTGAAGGAACCAACAATGTTCTCGAAGATTGACTTGAGATCATGATGCCATCAGGTACATATAAAAGAAGAGTATATTTACAAGACAACTTTTAGGACCATGTATGGGCATTATGAGTTTGTTGTAGTTCCTTTCGGTTGGACTAACACTCCAACTACTTTTATGTGATTAATGAATAGTGTATTGCATCCTTTTCTAGATAAGTTTGTTATTCTATTCATTGATGATATATTTATATATTCTAAGAATGAGGAAGAACATGCCGAACACTTAGCAACACTATTGATATTTATAAGAGAGCATTAGTTGTATTCCAAGTTTAGCAAATGTAGTTTCTTTCAGGCAAAGGTACATTACTTGGGACATATGGTTTCCAAGGAAGGCATAGAAGTGGATCTGGAAAAGATAAAATCTATCATGGAATGGGAAGCTCTTAGGAACGTGGATGAGGTAAGGTCAATTAAGGGGTTAGCAGGTTATTACAGGAAGTTTACTAGGAACTTCTCACATATCACTTATCCTATCACATCATTACAAAGGAAAGGTAATAAGTTTGAATGTACAAATGGATATGCAACAATTTTTGAGAAATTAAAGTAGTTGTTGATAAATGCTCCAGTTATAAAGATTGCATATCCAGAAAAAGAGTTTTTGGTATGTAAAAATGCTTGCAAGAGAGGGATTGGTGGAGTATTAATGCAGGAAGGAGAGGTTGTATGCTATGAATTAATGAAATTGAATGAGAACAAGAATA
The DNA here is from genome assembly GCA_034641835.2 of Pinus albicaulis. Classification (NCBI taxonomy): domain Eukaryota; kingdom Viridiplantae; phylum Streptophyta; class Pinopsida; order Pinales; family Pinaceae; genus Pinus; species Pinus albicaulis. Next base: position 1,654,791,979 of record CM076578.1, on the reverse strand, counting down.
ATTATCCAACAAAAGATCTTGAGTTGGCAACTATCATACATGCATTGAATATGTGGAGGCATTATCTTATTGGCAGGAGGTTTGTATTGATGAGTGATCATAGTAGATTGAGG